>VALG01009749.1:0-10698 GCA_009835305.1 Ipomoea purpurea
TGCCAAATCCATCGCGTCATATCCTATCTTAAACCACGACGTATTCAAATGTTCCTTAATTGTTTCAGAACTACGAAACTTTTTAGATTTCTACAATCATAACAAAGACACACTATATAATTTTCACAATTTTTACCTTGCATATTCCTCGGCAATTTTAACAAACTCTCGAACCCCATGAACATATTCAAGGTGTATTGCGTTTTTTTATACATCCAACTCCGATCCCATATCACCTATATATTGTCACACACATTTAAGAAATGATAAATGAGTTAGTTTCTTAAGTTATAACTAAGGTTCAATACAATTTATTTAAACTAATAATACTTTTTACTAAACTAATAATTTTAAATTTAAAATATATCTAGACTAATTAATTTAAACTAATATAATACAATATATTATTAAACTAAATAATATCATTTCTGAAACAATATTAAATGTAAGCTCATTGTTACTGTGATTTGCTTGGCATTAACAAGTATTCCAGGTGCATACTATATAAACAATGTAAAGGCGTTGATCTAGATAAAAAAAAAAAAAATTAAAATTGACAACTAGCCAATAGTAGGTTACCTGAATGCCTAACTAGTTGACCCACGATGACTGCTTGAACCTTAGTCAATCACTGCTTGAAGTTTTATGATGCCCTTGAGAGTTTGAAAATTCTTGACGAGCCTTCAAACGGGTTCATCGGTCGTTTGCGATCGACCCCTCCGTGTTGCGATACGGGGCAGGGTGCTGCGGGGCCGTGTCAGAGCTATATGCGCTGACCCTCATGTATGGGCATGCGATTGGTCCTGTGGCGCCAACAAAGTGTGCTATGTGTTGAGATATGGATGAGTTGTGATTATGAGTATCTTGGGGGATGTGACTATGGGATTTTATGTGGGGATTATGTTGGGTTGTGATATTATTTATGCTTGCCTTATCTGCCTTATCTGTTGTGAACTGCATATGCTTGTTATAACTGTTGCTTGTGTCTGCCTTATCTGTCGAGTCATTCCCGTTTAAAAGCTAGAGTTCGTAGGATATATCTTCATGCTCAAAATGGTTTTCGTATATCTATATATATCTCTATATGTATTGTATTTCAACGCGTTGGAGTGGGTTACCAGCATCTCTCGCTGAACAGATATATTTGGCTTTCAGGCACAGAAGATTAAGTCACTGGAGCGCGCTAGAACTTGGAGCGTAGAAGTTAGATAGTTTCCTTTTCGGCCTGCGTGCCATGTTTATGCATTTACGCTTTTGAGGATATTAGTTAGTTAGCCTGTGCACTTGGGTTCTCCAGCCTAGGTGTGGCATAGCACCCCGAACGTTGTATTATACCTTGGGATTTAATGAGATTCTACTTTATCAGGGTGAAGCGGGATCTTCATATCCCGGTGGCTGTTTCATATAAACAGTCTCTTGCTAGATGACGCTCGTTAAGGAAGGGATTGTGGACGTACTAGCTTGCGTAGAGTCCAGTGTTTCGTCACGGCCCATAGAGAGCAAGAGACGAACTGTAGTCGGTTTGACTACCGGACTGAAAGTATCGAAAAAATCTTCACCGGCCACTTGATGAACCTTTGGCAACTAATCGGGCTTTGTTAACGCTCTAGCCGAGCCGTCTACAGTCCGCTTGGTTCTGAACACCCACTTACACCGACAATATTCATGTGTGGTTCAGCCGGGGACCAATGTCCACGTACTATTATGACCTAGAGCCATTAAACTCTTGGTCCATAGCGTTGCGCCATTGCAGATGCCCAACGGCTTGTGAGTAACACTCGGATGCCCAACGGCTGAGTGGGCGCCTTCAATGGCGCAATGCTGGGTTGTAACACCCCCAGATTTTCAAGACTTTAAAACTTATATAATAAAGATAGAATTCTCATTAATTCCCAAAACGTAACATAAAGAGTACGGGGTGTTATGCCACACCTGAGCTAGAAACTCAGGTGCACAAGCCAACTAACTAATATCCTCAATAAAGCAAGTGCATAACATGGCACGCAGGCCGAACGGGAACTATCTATTCTACGCTCCAAGTTCTAGTGCGCTCCCCGTGACTTATCCTTCTGTTGCTTGAAAGCCAAATATATCTGTTCAGCGAGAGATGCTGGTAACCCACTCCACGCGTTGAAATACAATACATATAGATATATACATAGATATATGAAAAGTCATTTTGAAGCATGAAGATATATCCTAAGAGACTCTAGTTTTTAAATCAGGGAACCGACTCGACAAATAGGGTACACACAAACAACAGTCATAATCAAGCATATACAATTCTCACATAGGACACAGTTATAGATAAGCACAACCAATAGTCACAATGAAGTATTACTAGCAAGAGCCCTATGATCACGTTTCCATAATAGTCATATCATCAATTCTTCTCATCTCATCACATAGTACACTTTGTTGGCGCCACAGGACCAAATCGCATGCCCATACACGAGGGTCAGCGCATATAGCTCTGACACGGCCCCGCAGCACCCTGCCCCGTCTCACAACACGGAGGGGTCGATCGCAACCGACCAATGAGCCGCAGCTCTATATAATATTATATACCTGACCGTCTCTACCAGCCTGGATAACAATTGGGATGGTTCTCAACCCATTCAACTGCCCGTATAGTAGACCTCAGTCCTATATAATATTTATATACCGGACCGGTGTCTACCAGTCTGTTTAACAGTCAGGATGGTCTGAACCCATTAAACTGCCGTATAGTGGACCTCAGTCCTATATAATATTAATATACCTGACCGTCTCTACCAGCCTGGTTAATAGTCGGGATGGTTCTCAACCCATTCAACTGCCCATATAGCCCAATTGATCGCAACCAAATCGGGGTAACATGCACACATAACACATAGCAAGCACATGCAACCCACATTAGCACATTGGGAAAGGGGAAGAAACGTATAACAAAACCTATGCGTGATCCTGCACATACTAAGAATAATCCTAAGGGGTTCATCTTCTTCCACCTAGGTTAACGGATACCAATTCAGCTAACATGCAATATATAAGACTCATACGACCTACGAACGGTACCCGAACATCAAACTAGACATAGCACGATAGGAGGGGTCCGTTAGGACACCACGGGGGTCGGGGGAAAATCAAACGGGGAAGCCGAAATCCCGGGTTGGGGTATTCCCAGCGGTAGCCGGTGGGTGAGGGTTCACCCGCCGGCTGCCCGCCGGCATTACTGTTCCGGGCAGCGGGTGCCGCGGCAGCTGCCCGCTGCCGGAGCTGCCCTTCTTGGCCGTGGGTAGGTGCGGGTCCCCTACCCACCTACCCCCCACTGACTCTTCTTCACCAAAAACGCCCCGGGAACCTTTGTGGAACCCGAAACCATGCTTAAACACTTTCAAACGCAATTGACAACAACACGTAGACAATTAACGGATCGAAATCAAGAAACATACGGCACATATCCTAACATGCTTTTCTAAACATAATTAACACCCAAACATGCGAATTCCCACCCAATATACCAAGAATAATATCATACGATACAACCTAGGGTTCTAATCACTTTTAGATCAACAAGAACACAATTCATCTTCTAATATCAAGATTCGGTAAGAATATCACATAAACATCAAGAACATCATACAATTATCAAGAACATCATATAATCATCAAGAACGCCATAATTATCAAGAATGCCATAATTATCAAGATCCTCTCGTCATCAAGATCATCAAGATCACCCATGGAATTATCACATCAATCACCAATAATAATATCACAATTCATCAATACACAATAACATGGGGAAATCCTAAGGGGGAACCATAGCTATGAAAATAGGTTTTGTTGAGACATGGGTTACCTCTTAGCCTTAATTGATTCCTTGGCTATGAAGGTTCTTTCTTTAAGTTTTCTTCTTTCTTGATTTCTCCTAGGGGAATTCTTGGAATTCTTGATGTGGTGAGAGTTATTGTGGTGGGAGTTCTAGGCCCTTCTAGGTTCCCTATTTAGATACATCTAAGGGTCTTATTTAGGATCTAATCCTTTTAGGACTAGGGGTTGGGTTTAGAGATGAGGGCCCACGGACTGTGGTGGGCATTTTTCCCTAATTAATTATTGTAATTTAATTCTTTCTCTTGGGCAATTGGTTAAATGATTAAATCGGTTTTTAGGGGTCGTAACACGGGGTGTTACACTCTCCCCCCCCCCCCTTACAAGGGGCTTCGTCCCGAAGCCGGTGTGATAGTCCATTCTTTCACCCCTAGACATGTCGTATCTTGGCCTCCCGGTTAGAATGCGGCCCTACGTTGCGTTGGCTTTGTGGTAGACTGGACTTCTGGTGGTGTCATGATAGGAAAGTTTCGGGTGTACCTCAGTTTCCTGCCCCTGAGCTGGATGCCCCGCGAGTGCCAAGGTGGCATCGATCGCTGCCACTCTCTGATCCAGGCGCGTGTCGTACGGATCAGTGGAGAAACCCTTCCTCCATGATTTGGTTTATTCGTTGAGTTGCTGCTGAGTGCCTTCATGTGATCAAGGCCTCGTTTTGCCCCCCCCCCTCCCCCCGGGTTCCTTCCCGCAGTTGTGGGTGCACCGACGGCTTACGTGGCTCGTCGTTTGTTCTCTTCTGATCAATCATTTTTCGCTCCGGATTCAACTATTCTTGCATTGCCCGGTTTGAGCTCTTGTTGGAGAATGTCTAGTTGGTCACCATTCCTCTTCGTTCCTCCCTCGGGTTTTTGGCAAATTCTTCCGAGTGGTGATGGTAAAAGTTGCCCTTTCGAGTAGTAGATGTCGTTGCGGGGTTCTGGGCATTTAAAGACCATAAAGCCATTTGTTCGTCTTGACCTCGTGTGTTAGATCCACCCCCTTGTTTCTCCATGATCTAACTTAGGATAATCCCGGTAGGGTAGGCTAAGTCGGTTGTTTTGACTTGCAAAACTCCTGATGTGTTAACATGTACAGTCGCCGGCAGGTTTGAACTTTGACTTTTAATGTTTCAGGAGATAGGAAAGGTGGTCACTCTAAGCTCCTACGTCCTGGCTCTTATTATTGGTGGGCAAGAGCTATCGTTAAAACTTCATACAATATCTTTTAGCTCCGCGATAGCCACTTCGTTTTGTCGCATGCTAGTGGAACCCTTCCTCTTTCCCAAGTAGGTACCCGAGATTTGTCCTTGACCCCGTGTTTGGAAGTTACATGCTCCTACCTCTTTCGTTCGTATTTTCGACCACACCCGTGTGGTCAATTCTCAGACTTGCAAACGGCCTTAGAGAGAGTATATTGTCTTTGCCGCGGACCTTGTGGTGACTTCGAGCTTGTCACCCTGTTTGGTAGCCACCTAGGTGTTGATAAACTCCTTCACCAATTCGGTACGTGTCCCCCCTTTGAATGGTGAGGTACTATCCAAAAGGCCTTTTAGATAATTAAGCATATCGACCATTCCGGAGCAGAATTGAGTCGTGTTCAAGGGGCTTTTTAACCTCTCCGATTACGTGTGGTGTTGCTCCATCCGGGTACGGGTCCCGATGGGCTGTCTTGACATTAAGTGATCTGTCGTTCGAGATTGGTGATTTTTCGGCGGATTTCCGGTGATCTCCAGTGAGTTTGCGGTGGGGCGACCTTTTTTCCGGCGGTGCGGTTCAGTCGTGAGGAGGCGAACGACTGGACTCAGGTGTCGGCCTGGCGAGGTGGGGCCGATGGTCTCCGGTGGCGTGGGCGGACGGTGGCAGCCGGTGCATGCTTTGGGTCAGGGTGGCGGGCCGGCGTTTAGCCGTTCGGCGATCTACAGGCGACGGCGCGGTGGTGTGGGCTTGCGGGGGGTGGTTGGCTAAGTGCGACGTTCGGTGTTTTATCTGTGGGTGCTGGTGTGGCCGATGGGTTCCAGTGGGGGGGGGGTGCGTGGTGAGTGAGAGGGTGTAAGGGGGAGGAGTTGAGGAAAGAAGGGGAGAGGGGAAGAAGAAGGGTTTTTGTTATAGTGTGGATTGTTGGGAGCGGGTTTTAAGGGATATATTAACAAGGATGTTCCCTTAAGTTTCAAAAACACTCATGGCTAGTGGTTAAAGCTTTGGTTCTTCAATATGGGAGGTTAAGGGTTTAAATCCTCTATTGCTACACTGAGGTTTATTTTTTATGGGTGTGGTCCTTTGTCTTTTTCCTTCTTTTGTCTTTTAGTGTGGGGGGGGGGGGGTTGGTTGTTGGTATATACTTGGTTTACGTAAGTGAATCGAATTTCGATCAAAGTTTTCATTAATAAAACTCTGAAATAACTAAGTTAAGTAAATGCGTTTCTACGAAGGGGGTGTGTTCAGAGGGGTTTGACTGCTTACCCCTAAACAGAATTCGTTTTATCTGAATTCTCTTTCCGCGATGATTTGCGTGGTATCACTCGTCTTTGGGGTTGTAGGTTCTTCATCCGAGGGTTTGTCCTGTTCCCGGAGGTCGAGCTTGAAGTGCGGCTCATAACGAATATTTTCCCGGGAGTGTCGTAGTTTCATCGATGAGCGGTGCCCCCATGTGTCCCATGGTGGTAGTGCGCAGGTCTTTGGTTGGTGCAAAGGGAGGGCTTTGTGTCCTCCTCTCCCCAGTTGAAGCATCGCAAGGGTTGCCCATGCAATCCCGTGCCTCTAGTGGTTCTTGTTGCAATTCAGGCACGGAAGCCTCTGGTACTACGCGTACGTTGTTCCCAAATGTTGGCCTTTGGTGGTCAGGTTACTTGTCTTGTTTGGTGTTGTTTCTTGCCTCATTTTACCCGGGGTGCCCTCCTGTCCGGGGTTCCTCTTTCGTATTTGTTCCTGAACCGCCGCGTGGAGTAGTTGGATTCGGTAGAAGATTAGCGGCACTGAGTAAGCCTCATTGAGAGTCCGAGTCTGCTTACCACTATGCATTGGGGGCTCAAAGTTGAGGCCTGATACAAATCTCTCTATTTTGGTGAATACCCCTCGTTGGGACTAGTCTGGTGAGAAGCGTGCTAGTTCAAGGAATCGTTTTGGTATTCCATGACGGTCTGTCCTGTGTTTTCAGATGAGAAACTCTTCGTACATGGATGCTTTTAAGTGTGTTGGATGAAGCGCTCCTCGTAATCGGCTTGAGGTGTTCCCAGTAAACCCCCGGTGTCTTATGTTGGTTATATGGTGGGACCTCTCGTGATCCACCAAAGATCGGCCTCGGTGTCCTAAGTTAGAACGAGGCTATCTCCACGCGGCGTCTCTGGGCATTCTACTAACCCGAAATTTTGTCGAGGGTTCGAATCCATTCTTCCAGGATTACGGGATCCTCTTCTCCTGAGAACGTGGGTGACCGATGGTTAGAGACTGTCGGCGACGTCTGCGTTCGCTGTTCGATGGAGGTGGTGGGGGTCTGTTGTTGCGGAGAGCCACGTCGCTTAGTGCTTGGGCGACTTGTGTTAGTTGTTGTAGTGTTTGGGTTAGGGGGTCGTGTGCGGAGGGTTCTGGAGTCCTTGATTGTCTCCTGTTGGTGCCATGCTGTCGTCTTCCCTAGGTCATGTTTATAAGAACATTAAATTGGGGATTGGTGTCCTTCTTTGACGTGATAAGCGGAGGGAAAAGTTTTTCTTCAGAGTAAGTGGAGGGATAAAGGGAGGGGGGGTTATGTGTAGTTTCACCAATTTCACGCGCGTCCTAAGATTCTTGAGTCCTATGTTCCTAAATACCTAGAAGTCAAGCCTATGTCTTAAAGTCGTTTTAAGAGTCTTATCCTTGGTCAAACTTAGGCTCTGATACCAACTGTAACACCCAATTTCAAAACTTTTAAAACTTTATATAATAAAGATAGAATATAATTAATTCCCAAAATACGTAACATAATATATACGGGTCTATGTCACACCTGAGCTAGAAACTCAGGTGCACAGGCCAACTAACTAATATACTCAATAAGAGCAAGTGCAATAACATGGCACGCAAGGCCGAACGGGAAAACTATCTAACTTCTACGCTCCAAGTTCTAGCGCGCTCCCGTGATTATCCTTCTATGCTTGAAAGCCAAATTATATCTGTTCAGCGAGAGAGTGCTGGTAACCCACTCCAAACCGTTGAAAATACAATACATAATAATATGATACATAGATTATGAAAAGTCATTTCTTGAACATGAAGATATATCCTAAGAGACTCTAGTTTTTAATCAGGGAACCGTGACCATCAATAGTGGTACACACATCAACGGTCATAATCAAGCATATACAATGTCTCACAATGAAGGAACAGTTCATAGATGAAGCAGCAACCAAGTAGTCAAAATTAATGGTATTCACCTAGTCAAGAGCCCTATGGGTACACAGTTTCCATAGATATCATATCATCAAATATCTTCTCATCATCACACTAACACTTTGTTGGCGCCACCAGGACAATCCATGCCCATACATGAGTGTCAGCGCATATAGCAGACGACACGGGCCGCAGCCCCGCTGCCCAATCCTCCACAACACGGAAGGTCGATCACAACCGACCAAACGCTGATTGAGGCCGCAGCTCTATACTAATATTTATATACTGGACCGTTCTCGTTACCAGCCTGATTAATAGTTGGGATGGTTCTCAACCCATCCAACTGCCCGTATAGTGGACCTCAGTCCTATATAATATATTTATATACTGACCGGTCTCTACCAGCCTGTTTAACAGTCAGGATGGTTCATCAACCCATTCAACTGACTGTATAGTGGGACCTCAGTCTTATATATAATATTTATATACCTGACGTCTCTACCTAACCTGGTTAACAGTCGGGTGGTCTCAACCCATTCAACTACCCGTATAAGCCCAATGATCGCAACCAAATCGGGGTAACATGCACACACAACATTAGCAAGCAAATGCAACCCACATATAGCACATTGGGATAAGGGGGAAGAAACGTATAACAGTAACCTATGCCGTGATCCTGCACATATAAGAATAATCCTAAGGGGTTCATTCTTCTTCCACCTAATGGTTAATGGGATACCCAAAGTTCAGCTAACATGCAATTATAAGACTCATACGACCTACGAACGGGACCGATACATCAAACTAGACATAGCACGATACGGAGGGGTCCTTTAGGAACGACGGGGGTCGGGGGAACATCAAACGGGAAGCCGAAATCCCGTTGGGTATTTCCCAGCGGTAGCCACCGGATGGTGAGGTTCACCCGCCGCGTTACTGTTCCGGGCAGCGGGGCCAGGCGGGCATTGCCCGCCCCAGCCTGCCGCTGCCGGAGCTGCCCTTCTTGGCCGCAGGTAGGTGGCGGGTCCCCTACCCCCAGCTACTCCCCACTGACTCTTCTTCACCAAAAACACCCGGGAACCTTGTGGAACCCGAAACATGCTTAAACACTTTCAAAACGCAATTGACAACAACACGTAGACAATTAACGGATCGAATCAAGAAACATACGACACATATCCTAACATATGGTTTCTAAACATAATTAACACCCAAACATGCGATTTCCCACCCAATATACCAGAATAATATCAAGACGTATCAACCTAGGTTCTAATCACTTTTAGATCAACAGACCAACAATATTCATCTTCTAATATCAAGATTCGGTAAGAATATCACATAAACATCAAGAACATCATACAATTATCAGAGAACATCATATAATCATCAAGAACGCCATAATTATCAAGAATGCCATAAATTAATCAAGAACACCATAATTATCAAGAATCTCTCGTCATCCAAGATCATCAAGAATCACCCCCGGAATTATCACATCAATCACCATAATAATATCACCAATTCATCAATACACAAATAACATGGGGGAAATCCTAAGGGGGGAACCATAGCTATGAAAATAGGTTTTTTGAGAACATGGGTTACCTCTTAGCTTAATTGATTCCTTGGCTTATAAGGTTCTTTCTTTAGCTTTCTTCTTTCTTGATTTCTCTAGGGGAATTCTTGGTGTGTGAGAGATTATTGTGGTGGAGGTTCTAGGCCTTCTAGGTTCCCTATTTATACATCTAAGGGTCTTATTTAGGGATCTAATCCTTTTAGGACTAGGGGTTGGGTTTAGAGATGAGGGCCCACGGACTAATGGTGGGCATTTTTCCCTAATTAATTATTGTAATTTAATTCTTTCTCTTGGGCATTGGTTAAATGATTAATCGGTTTTAGGGGTCGTAACACGGGTGTAACATGGGGCTATCTTGAGCCAAGGCGTTTGGATCGACTGGATCGATTGGATCCGGCTAATAACGGGCTGAACTGTGTCTGACTGTGTCACTATTGGCCCAGAGGCCCACGGGCTGAATGTTGTATTATAGGCCCACTAGCCTATTGATTTAAGCCTGTAAAAGGGAAACAGTTTCATCAAAGCGCACATGGCGACAGAGATAGATTTTTTCCACTTGTTAGGGGCCATACATCTGTAACCCTTAAAGGACAAAGGATACCCTAGGAAGACACAGGGTGCCGAGCGGTACTCTATCTTGTGCCGATTGTAGGGCCGAAGATAAGGGTAACACTGACCCGAATACTCGAAGAAAAGTATATGGAGGGGGGTTTTTATGTTAACAAAGTGTATGGAATTGAATTTAAGGCAGACGTGGGTAAGTAGTTATTAAGCAAGTGGCTGTTTCGAAGAACATAATCCCAATATTGCTGTGGGACTGAACCTTCGACCATCTAAGGCTACCCGGTTTCAACCTATGGTCTGTTTTTGCGTCGACTCTCCCATTTTGTTCGTGGCGTATTGCCACAG
>VALG01009752.1:2406-22489 GCA_009835305.1 Ipomoea purpurea
AAATTTTTGACCACCTGAAAGTGATCTTAAATCAAGTTAAAAGCAAAAAATGGTCGGAAATAGCACAAGGGTTTTTTCGGATACGAAAATGATCGAACAATGCTTTAAAAATATATATAGTGGTGTCTGGTAGTTTGTTACCGCTGGATTAGCATTTTAGTTGCACTTCTAATCTGGTGGGGCATAAATAAGATTTCTTGCACTTCTAATATGGTAGGACCAATAAATAAGATTTCTTGTCTTAAATGTTGTTGATTTGAAATATAATCCTCAAATAGCTTAAACAGATTACTGAATATTGGGTAAGAGATTACTGAATATAACTTAAACCTAACCACGTTTAAATTATTTAATTTATTATTAAGAAAAAAAAAAAAAGTGATATTTTTATTCTCCTCTAAATAGAGTTGTCAAAACGGTTAAACCTGTCAAGTTAAGTTGGCTAGCCTACAATAAAAGCGGGGTGACTTTGATTTTTGAAACCCGCCTAGTTTATGTATTATTTATTAGATTTATTATTTTAATTTATTAGTTATTATTGTGTTTAACAAAGGGATCGGAAAATTGTGAGTTTGGTCGTGAGTTATAACGTAGTGACGACTCAGTCCCTGTGTTATTATCATATTCATTTTTAGTCCCTCTGTTATGAGAAAAGTGGCGACTTTGGTCTCTGACGCTAGTGGTGTGTTGACAAAGTTAATTTCAAGTGTAAAGAAGTAAATTCCTTAATAAAACTTGCATGTAATATAACTGTTTCCCCCGTTTCCCCTTTTATAAACTTAGCCAAAATACTTTCTCCCAAATCGACGAAAGCCTAAGTTGCTTATGTAATCATCGACCAAACCTTACTATACTCCCGTTTTTCTGAAAAATCAAATTTCAATATTCAATCTATTTATAATAGAATACTTAAAATACAAAAATTTACTCCATAACGTGGACAAGCTTGGTATCTTTTTCTCGATTAGCATGACTCCATGACATTCTAATGGGTAATAAATCATTACATTTACATAAAAAATCATCCCAAAATTGGGAAAAGATGAAGTACTAAGAGATCAGATGACATCCTATAATTAATGACTAAATTAGTTCATCAATACGGAGAATATTGATTATTTATTTAAACATATAAAATAAATAAACAACTTACCTGTGAATTTCGCAGTATGAAAGTGGAAAATTTTGAGATTTCGGAGCTTGGAGAAGAAAAAGACCTTCGATTATAGATATAAGAAAAAAAGAACGAGTGTTGCGCAATGAGTTTCAAGATAAGAAGATCATTATAATTTGAAAATCATATTTTACCCCTCTATTATTAGATTATTTTTAAGTTTTTTATTAACTGCGGGCAGATGAAATATTAACGTTGAGGACCAAACACACTACTTCATTCATAACTGAAGGACTAAACTCAGATACTATCATAACATAGGAACTGAGTCGAAACTTAGTTATATCTTAGGAACTAAAGATTAAAAATTTTCCTTTTAACAAATGTATTAATATTTATTTAAACTATCTAAATTATTTTAGATTGCATTTATTAACTTTTACTCAAATTCAATATTTTTAGAACTTGATAGCCTTGTCATGGCGGCGGGCTTAGGGTGGGATCGATGGGCCTACCATTTTTAGGCCCACAAGACGGTGGATTTTAAACCCTGTTAACTAGCAACTATTATATCGTGCATCAGGGGGCATAACGTACTGTGCACCTTATAAATCTCGTGTTTTGTATGTAATAATATATAATAAAATATACATAATTTAACATATTACATAATACACATGGAGTCTTATCATAATATGTATAAACTCTAAGCATTATGCATATTATGGGTCTAATTACCCGCAAATTTACATTGACGGTTCTACTTCTAGATAGGATAATTTGCATTTGTTGAAGATTGGCATACATCCATATGGCCGGTAAATCGGATAATTATGCATTAACATCATTTTGATAACGACAATAAAATAATCAAAATTATTAAATTTCAAGTGACGTGATTTTTTCTTTTCTGTCTTTTTGGTTTTATTAATCGTTTTTCCAAAAGGTTGAACACCAACCCTAAGGGCCCCCCACACCCGGTCCGACAGAGCATTTGGGAAGATGTAAATCATGGTGACTTAACTGAACATGAACCACAGAGGTTAGACCGGTGCTCACTGCGCACAAGGAGTCCCCTCACTTTGAGAGGTTGCTCCCACACTGTCGTTGAGTTACCCATGCGGGCTGGTTTTATTAATCGTGGGACTGTGGGAGGATTACTCTCAAATTGAATGCTTAGTTGTTGATCTTCCACTTGTAATGGTTTTATATTAAAAAAGAATGATTTCATGCACTTTGTTAGGTTATTTTCATCAGGTGTTTCTATGAGCACTTTTTTTTTTTTTTTTTTTTTTTTTTTTTTTTTTTTTTTTTACACAATTAACGTATGATTAGTAATTTTTATAATATTTAGTTGTTCCGATCAATTTGCAATATTTTTCTTTTAGAATAATTTAGAGAATCTCGCAATCCATGTTCGACTAAACTCTACCCAGGCCTCAATGTTGAAAGGAGAGTTGTTACATAGGGGACCGCATTGCATGTGCACCGCGATTGAAACGACAACGTTTCTTTAAGTAAAGATACGACGCGTCGTAAATGTTAATGGAGTGTGCGTTTTTTGTATGTTAATTATCAACTGACACTACAATTATCTAAACCGACATTGCCTCACGTATTATTTTTATATTATCAAATGAAACTGCAGTTGTATCAAAATGATACTATAGTTGTGGTGAAATGAAAATGCAGTGTATATAAAATGAAACTGAATAACATTTCACATATTTGAGTGTATAAATAATGCAGTTGTGTTTTAATAAAACTATAGTGCATATACAATAAATTAAATAACATTTTCCAGTGTTGCAAAAATCGCGTTTAGGCGCAACGGTGTACCGCAAGTTTTTCAGGTACTGATTAGACGATCGTGAGCGCGCTAGAAGGAGCTACAGTTCCTGGCTTAGATAGTGTTAGTTTAGTTTAGTCGGTGTGTGAGCCTTGCTTGTATTCGGATAATGATTATGGATTGTCCTTGCTTAGACACTTTTACATGGATCTAAATGAAAAAAATATTTTATCAAGAACTTCTCACATCAAAAAAATAAATTGAGAGAGTAAGATTTGAAAATATTTGAAAGAGAAAATTTTAATTTTGGTCACACAACTATAGGGGCTTTGTTAATTTCAGCACATAACTTTCAAAAGTGTCAATTTAGTACAATGTGTATGTAACTTTGTCAATTTTGGTCACTCTGGCCAAATTTAACCGGAAAATTTAATCCAACATTTAATCTAAAATATGAGGGGCAAAATGATATTTTCTATCTTTTCTCCTAATTGGTTTCTCGGTGGGCAGTGGCGAAGCTCCGGTGATGTCCCCTGTTCTGGGCGAGCAGAGCTCTTCGATTGCGTCCTCTCTGGGTGGCTGGGCAGATTGAAGTAGTGGGTAGATCGGTGTCTCTAGAATCCCGACGGAGCTTGGCAATAGCAACCATGGTAGACCATTTCATAGCTTAGCTTACCTACGAAGCTATCCAAATCACGCCACTAGGAACTCTGCTTATCCGTTTTATTGCCATCTTCATGCCGGAGGTTCTGTTCACGCCAGAAAGTCGCTGGGTCGCTACTTCGTCGAAGAAAGAGATAAGTCGCAACTTTGCTTCGCCAGAGATGAACGACCATCAAATCTGCCATGGTTGCTATTGCTAAGCTCCGTCGGGATTCCGGAGACACCGATCTACCCGCTACTTCACTCTGCCCAGCACCAGAGAGGACGCCACCGAAGAGCTCTGCTCGCCCAAACAGGGGACATCACCGGAGCTTCGCCGCTACCCACCAAAAAATCAATTAGGAAAAAGGATATAAAAGACATTTTACCAATCAGATTTTAGACTAAATGTTGGATTACATTTTTTCGGTTAAATTTGGCGACAATTTGACTAGAGTCACCAAAATTGATAAAATTTACATACTCAAGGTACTAAATTTACACTTTTAAAAGTTAAGTGTTGAAATTAACAAAGTCCCTATGTCGTGTGACTAAAATTAAAATTTTCTCTTATTTAAAATGCAAAATCGAAAGTCAAAGCGGGACATTCCACAGATTTGTAGTCTTTGTCACGCCAAATGCGTTAAGTGTGGAATGGGGATGTTCCGTGGTTAATGGTGGGCCCAACCTCGTACGACAACTGGGTAAAGTATCAACGACGGCTACGTTAGATGCGTAGAAAACCAAGAAACCATGTCACCTCCTTTCTTTCTCAACATTCTAGAAGCTTTAATAATTTCCCCTTCTTATCTTCTTTCTATATATTCTGCTTCTCAAAGATCGCCGCCGGATTGTCTAGAACAATACTTTGTCTACTTTCAGAGTTGCAGACATTTCGGAGGAGGAGTTATGATCGTGTTGTTGCGGGGAAATAGCGGCGGCGAGGAACAAGAGGCGGCGGCGAATTAATGGAAGAAGCTACGATCACCGTCGTCCGTTCTTGCGTTTTCATCTTCGGATTTTACTGCTGGGGCTGGGAATTCCTCACCGCTCTCCTTCTCTTCAGCCGTTCTTTCTAAATCCTTAATTCTCCTATAAATTTTCTGGGTAGCGCTAGAGTGTTTTTTTTTTGGGTTCCACTTCAGATTCCGCCTTGCGGTTTAAGTCGCCGGAGAATAGAATGTCGCAGAGGACTGTTCCGGCGCCGTTTCTGACGAAGACTTTCCAACTGGTAGACGACCCGACCACCGACGACGTGGTGTCGTGGAACCACGGCGGCGACACCTTTGTGGTCTGGAAAACGGCGGAATTCGCCAAGGATTTGCTGCCCGAATTACTTCAAGCACAACAATTTTTCCAGCTTTGTCCGGCAGCTCAACACCTATGTAAGTCCACATAGATTAATCTGCTCCATTTTTTTTCTCAACAAATTCTTAATCTTTAATTTGCTAATGAATAATCATATATGCATTAGTTACAGTATTAATGTATTATTAATTTATTATGATTCTGGCATCATCAATACACAACAACCTGTCTACTGAGAATAATAATAATAATAATCTTGTAATGAATCCAAACAAGTTGCCTTTTGTTTAAAGACAATTGATTGTTTTAGGTGTGAACATTGACTGTTTGATAGCAATTTTGGTCACATGCTGAAGATAATTCTACTCAAATGGTCAATCAGAGTGGTTGGAGAAGCCATCATTTTTATGCCATTTGTATATCATTACTAGAGAAATCACCCTTTTCTTTGGATTACGATGGAAACTCGTAACTACTACTGGTAAACTCAATCATATCCCTGTACCTAGTTAGGCAGAAGACTATAAGGAGGTAAATTAACCCGGCTCGAACTAAAAAGGCTAATAAGCTGCTCGCACAAGCAGTCAACTTTTAACTTTGTGGTTACCAAGTTAACAACTTGGATCGTATCAAATCCAGAGTCAATTCCTGTATTTCCCCTACCAACCATCCTTCTAGGTTTCACTTTGTATATTTGGTTTTAGTTCATATGATGTTACTTTTACAGCATAGCGTTATAAATTTCCCTGAAATGAGAAGTTGTTGGAGCAGTAGTCAATTTAAGACACTTTGGATTCATGTAGGTTAGGTGAACAAAATCAAAGTTGTTGAAATTTAGCGATGTGAGAACACATACAAGAATCTCCCAACCTGTTGATTTCTGTTTCAAGAAAATTCTTTGTCAATACTTAAGAATTATGGACTTGACAGCATGAAAGCACTTTCTTTTTTTTTCCCAATAATACGGCTTTTAGTTCCTATGGGGGTGTTTGGCAATTAGCTTTAGCTGATAGTTGATTGTGTTAGTTGTTTTGATCGGCTGATAGTATTAGTGGGTTATAGAAAGGTGTTTGATTATAAACGGGATGAACTCTAACCAGATGACCATACATTGTGTTCTGCAGGGCTTCCGAAAGATTGTGCCAGACAAATGGGAATTCGCGAATGAGAATTTCAAGAGAGGTCAGAAAGAGCTTCTCACAGAAATCCGACGGAGGAAAACTGTGGCGTCTGCACCCGTCACTGGAAAATGCAACTCCTCATCATCACCCGAGAACTCTGGCGACGAACCTAGCTCGAGTTCCACCTCGTCATCGAACACGAAGAACCCGAGATCAGGGAAGCCACAGTTGGAGGATTTGACAGACGAGAATGAGAAGCTGAAGAGGGACAACCGGGTGCTGAGTTCCGAGCTCGCGCAGGCCAAGAAGCAATGCGACGAGCTCGTGGCTTTCCTGACTCAGTACGTGAAGGTCGCCCCCGATGAGATCAACCGCATCATGAGCCAAGGAACTCGGCCCAGCCACAGCGGCTTCGATGGTTCATCAGCTGACTTAAACTCAAATGACAGCCAGGACAGCGACAACGAACATGGCGAGAGTTTGAAGTTATTCGGGGTGCTGCTGAAAGAGAAGAAGAGAAAGCGGAGCTTCAGTGGAAACATCGAATTTCCGAGTGCTCATAGGAAAAACGCGCCATGGATGAAAATCTCTTCAGCACCTGGAGAGACCAGCAAGGTCTAACTGATGGAATAAAGCTGTTTTGCAACAACGTTTGTAGTTCGAAACGTGAATCTTTTCGCAATGTTGTTTAATGATATACTATTCGAAGATGTGTATTAAATAAATATTGCATTGTAATTTTAGCTAGCAAAAAGACCAGACCACGTGAGATAAAGTAATGTAAGGTTGCTTATAACTGATCGACTTAAATTACCAAAGTAATTTAAGGTCGGCGGCTATGCCAAAAAAAGGTTAATGTTAGGCATTAAAACACGATACTATATATACCTGGAATCATGAAAACTGTCCACAAGTTATTTCCTTAGTTGCAAAGCCAACGGTTTCTGGTACGAGAACTCAACCTCAAACCAACCAGAGGAAATATTATATTCTCGTATTTGACGCATTATCTGACGACATTCTTGAAAAACAGGGATAGATCAGAATCCTGTTCAAAGTGGATCCATCGTGCAGGAATAAGAATAATACTTACTAAAGTGGAGAATTTCAGTTCTGGGTTGCATTATTCTACCGCGTTTCAAACCTTATATATATATATGATATATGAGAGCATCAACATCATATCGGCGTAGCAGTAAGAGAGAGAGAGAGAGAGTATCTTGATATAATAATGTCGGGTTTCCTCAACTTCCGCTCTAGTTTCTCAAGAAAGTCGTCTTCGCCGGCGGCGGCGGCGGTTAAGGAAAGGCCGAAAAAGACGGCGACATCCAAGCAGGTTTTCCAACCAAACATGGACGACATGAGAAAGGTGTTCAACAGGTACGACACCAACGGGGACGGGAGAATCTCTATGGAGGAATTCAAGCTGGCGATGCAGGTGATCGGCGGCGGCAGCACGGAGGCGGCCGGGGCGTTCGAGGCGCGGACTCCGACGGAGACGGCTACATAGACTTCCAGGAGTTCATCACCGTCCACAACCTGGGAGGGCGGGATCAGCAAAGCGACATCAAGAACGCATTTACGGTGTTCGACTTGGACGGGAACGGAAAAATCAGCGCCGAGGAACTGTTGCAGGTGCTGCGGAGGATGGGGGAGAGGTGTAACTTGGATTCTTGCCGGAAAATGGTGAAGGGTGTCGATTCCGACGGCGATGGACTGATTGACATCAAGGAATTTACGAAGATGATGACGGCCGCCGGCACCACCAAACGTTTCTAATTTATTTATTACGAGGATGTTTTGAAACTTCAACAACTAAGGGAGATAGTTTACTTGTTTTCAGTCAATCTCGATGCAACAATAATTGAAGTTAACATGCAGATTGGCTTAATTTAGCCGTAACGTTTTCCTCTTTAAAAATTGTAGGGTACGAGAGTATGATTTGAACATGTTAGTATAGAGAAGGAACCACAATTGCAAATGAGCTTGTACCCAAGCTCATTTTTAGTTAACACTCTATGACAATTATATTGAACACCTTGTGATTTTTTTTTAAAATATTATATGAAAATATTTTGAATATAATTGACAGTGAGATTACAAGTTTATACGTTACACATTTGAAAATGTATAAGAGCATCTCTTTTTGGGGGTGTTTGCAGAAAGAACAAATTATGCATTGGGTTTTGACAAATGAAGAGGATGGTTTTTCATTAATTTTTTCTTCTACCAATCAAGGATCTTTGTAACTCCTAATCAAAAGTCAAATAAAACATTCTTCAGCACAGTTCACTTGTCAACTTTTATTTTTTTCTCCCCCCTCCCTCCTCCCTTTTTTCTCTTTCACCTCTCTCTTTTTTGCACATGTGGCCTGACAAAAATCACCAAAAGTTTGCTACTTATACTCTTTAAGTGATATTTGAGTTACCACTTTGTAAACTTTTTAAACAATGGTGCAAATCCTTCCGTAATAAAAGATCTGTTTACTTTTCATTAGCACACTTTTATTTCCTAGTTATTCTACTTTCAATTTTTACATTGTTTTGTAATGATTTCCTCATCCCTTGTTTGTCAAGAAAAACATAGGGCCACAAGGCAACAAGAAGCTAAGGATTTGATAACACACAATCACATGAGTGACACTGAACTTGTTCATCAGCCTTAGTAAGGTCCTTGTGCTTGACTCTGTCAATAGAAAATTTCAGAACACGGTTTCTTATTTTTGGATGGAGTAATTATTAGGATGAAATTTGTTTCCATGTATAGCTTACAACATTCAATGTTCATCCTTGTACATAAACCATAGAAAAGGGATTGTAAAGGGTTTGAGATTCTAATCGTTCAGTTTAGTTACATTCTTCGCTTTTTTGAGCATTCGACTTTTGATTGCTAAGTCATAAATCAATAAATTTTTTCATTGTAAACGATAAATTCATAATCTGAATTAATAAATATCCTGTCCAATTTAAATTCTCATTCAACTAATTAATTAAAGTGCCAGAAGTCAAAGCAATGCCAGGCTTATGTAGGCCACAACATTTGCATCCATCTATATCTCTACATACTACAAGTCAACGATATCATTATTATTATTATGAAATATGTGTCTCAATTCTCTTCTCTGAATCATTCTGATTCTCTTATCATAGCTACAACCATTGACGACAACTACCTCTGATCTTGACAAATCCAATAATGTCACCTCTAGCTACTATACCTACCTTAACATTATTATTGATTTATTGCTTCTTAATTTATGTCTTCTAATTATCTTTCACCAACACAACAAGGTTGATGAGAGGAGATTGAGAAATCAATTTGCTTTCTTGAAATCCCATTTCGCAGCAACTATAAAAGGAGGGCAAATTCATTGTTTCTTATCCCCACTTCTACACACTACTACATTCATTCTTTTTTGGCTTTGGGCCTGGTGCTCATTCGCAGCAGTGCAGAAAGAAGAGAAACACATCCATTTTATCTCTTCTTCATCTTTGGTACATTTTGATGTGAGTTTTGCCTAAGTTTTGGGTACTTTTTTCATCAAATATTTGTAGAGGTCAGCTTGTTTGTTCCATGCATCGTTTTGAGTAATCTCGTAATATTTATATTCTTTCACTTTACTCGTCACTATTGGAAATTCAGAAATTTCCGACCACCTGAAAATTATCTTAAATCAAGTCGAAAGTCTTGTTCCGACCACTTTTAATATCCGGAAAAATCATTATTGCTATTTCCGTCCACTTTTTGCTTTCAACTTGATTTAAGATCACATTCAGGTGGTCGGAAATTCAATAATTTCCAGTAGTGGGTGGTGGTTGAATATTTTGAGTACGAGATACTATTCCTTTTAGCCTGTGAACGTGATAGAATGTATTTGGCTAGAGTTTGTTATATTTGATGATTTTTGGATGTTTGGCTTGTGGAGTAGTCAGAAACTTTGTACCCAAAATTTGTTATGGTGGAATATTTTTTTGGTGGTGGTCCGTGGTTTTAGGGTTTTTCACGTTAATCGTGTGTCTCTTGTGTTACATTTATTTTGAACTATTGTGAATTATCTCGTATTTATGCACTGTTTAAGGTCCGTGATTTTCATTGTTATAGGAAGTGAGATTTTTTCGCAACAAGTCGATTATACCCTTAGAATTGGGGGATCTAAAGTGGCATATATTTTACTAATGGTTGTTGAAATTTTACTAGCGGAGTGAGCGTATTTATGGGTCTAAGGTAAAATGATGCAGAAAGTACTGTTGCATGCATGATGGTGCCGAGCTAGAAAAGGCAAAGAAAATTGAAGTGACATATTTGAGTTGTTTCCCTAAACGCCATAGAACAGCAAACAGGGTTGCCAGATAATATACACTCAACGTTGAAATGCCAAACCAACAAGTGGCGACAAACAGCTATCTCCTCAATCTGCATGCAGCCATTCACTCAATCCCCGACATATATTTTCATATATCCTCCTCCTTAACTTCTTCTACATACATTAAAATCATCGATTAAAGTTGTTTCACCGATGGGGAGATGTGGGAGTACATTTTGTGTAACACTGCGTACGTATGGTATTTACCCACCTATAAATACAAACATCTGCTGACGGGTTGGAATAGTGGCAGTGGGTCCCCTTACCCCTTAGAATATGTATAGTAGAGCTTGCATGTGTAGGGTAGCTACTAGCTAGGGATGTGATAGACTGGTCGGTCCGGCTCATTTGAGACCCTAACTCTTTTACAAAAGCTAGTTTAAAAGTGTTGGTTCAAATCCTAAATTATACACTACTCACATCTTCTAAAGGAAGGGATGTGGGGTCACATCACACTAGTTGGTCCTCGGCTATATGGTGAACCTAAATCGAGCTTCAAAAGTTAACACTAAATTGTACACTTTTGCGAACAAATAGCTCAAGCCAAACCTCTAATGTTCGTGGCAGGAATCAAACCACCCATCCTATTGTTAGAAACAAGTCTTAAACGGAGACTTCACATCTACTAGACCATGTTTGATCTGGGCATGTGGAGTCATTTTTTCCTATGAACTTCACTCCTAAGACGGAGCTGACGAGAGAGTTTGTTTAAAAATAGAAATTTGACCTAAGTTTGTTCTATAAAAAATTTGTATCGGATCGTATTAGGATGTTCGACTTGACTCGATAACACCTCAGGAGAGGGGGTGAGAGGAGTGGAGGTGGGGGTAGGGGTAGGAGTAGGAGTAGGTGTGGGGGGTGGGAATTTATAGTCCTTAAACTTAATCCTAGCTAGTATAGACATCCCTCCTAGCTAGCTTCTCTTGGCATGTTTACACAGAATGTACAGCCAAAACACAGAACAAAAATCATTTGGGGCTCCAACCAGCCCACGGATCTCCTTCTCCAACAACTTGGTGGAATTCATTGCAAATGGCAACAACGCTCGTTCTTCTTCCCATCATAATCTTCAGATGATTAAGAACGAGAGGCACGCCGCCGCCCCTGTATCTTCAGACTTTGAATTCTCAGTCGCCAATTCCTCCCTGATGAGCGGCGCCGATGAGCTCTTCTCTAATGGAAGGCTTTTGCCGTTTAAACAAGCTGCAGCCTACTCCGGCAACCACCACGGCCGGAAGAACACTCTCAGAGACCAGCTGCTTGCCCAGGATGAAGACGATGATGAAGAAGAAGGTGATTTCTCTCTAAGGCCGCCCAAAAGTTCTAACAAGTGGAAAGGTCTTTTGGGGCTCAGAAAATCCCATATTGGGTCCAAGAAAGTTGACAAGAATGAAGAAAAGACTGATGAGATTCATGGCAGCAAAACTTCCCAGGTATGCCAACATTACAGACTAAAAAATTTCATTTTTTGGCAAACCCATATAAGCTATTTGATAACAACAAGGTTACAAGTCGGCCTATTGGCATAACTGGATTTATGTCCAGTTAAAATTACATAACGGGATTTATCCGTGCATATTATTAGATAGTGACTGCACGTTTTCCTTAGCTTTAACCTAAAAAAGATTCCATTTTGCATTGTTTCTGGAATTTCTTTTGCCATTTCTGGCTGAAAAACATGGATTTTTTGCAGGAAACATTGCATGGTGGAGGAGCAAGCATTGGTTTTAAAGGCTGAATTTGATGGGTTCTTACTTTAATTTGGGTAGTATCAGTGTAATTGCAGTCGTGCAGGAATTGGGATGACTTGTGTTTTTACTAGCAAGTTTAGGTAAAAACATTTGATCATGTTAGTGGCTAATTGATGTGAGATTAGTATGGTGGTGGTAGTTCTTAAAGCTCTTGATAGACCTTCCTTAATTTCATCAAAACCTTGTACTGCACTTGTTCATTGTAGAGATTATTGTTGTATGATCTTATTGTCATGTTAATGCTCATCCCAGTTTATGAATTATGAAACTGTCTGAGCTTGGGCTTCCCCAATTTTCATGCTTCAGTATAGTTAAAGTAATCTCAGTAAGTGAAGAGGGGGGTAGGGTAAGCAGTCAAAGATACAGCTAAGCCTCACGTCCCGGAGCCACAAGGTACAGAAGAAGCACAACCTTCAAAATAAAACCAAACTCTTTTTTTTTTTTCTTTTGATAATCTAGGTTTTCCGGTTTGTCCTGACTTTGTCGTATTATAACTTAAACCTCATGAATCTATTCTAAACTCATGAATAGATTAATCAAATCAATCTAGTTTCGAAATTAACATCAAATTGAATATTTCTATACATAAGAGTCCAATTCAAACTCAAATCTAAAACCGAACTCTTTTTTTCTTTCTTTTTTTAATGTCTTTTTTTGGGTTATGTTATGACTATAGGTTAGTAGCAGGGTATTCATTAATTCCCATTTTGATGTATCCAGATTGCTCACTCGTGCTACATCTCTTATAGAACTCTTTTGATGGAAATCTAAATTTTCCTAGTCATAGCTATCACGTGACAATATATACCTTGGGTTTGAAAATTAATTTAGATTTAGTTTGGGATGCATTCAGAATAAGGTCATCAAGGCACATATGAGAAAATACCGATTTGATTCCTCGACCATGAGGTTTCATCAATTTGGTCCTTGATTACTAAAATTATCAATTTAATCCTTGACAATGACATTTTACCTGATTTGGTCCTAATGTTATTTGCAGGTCAAAACTTAAAAGGCAATTTTGGGATTAAAAAAAAAATCTTCATTCCTATTCCCTAAATCAAGTCATTGTTTTATATAATAGGTTATTTGTTTCGATAGCGTCGGGCAACCTCAATATGCACCAAAGTCGCCGTGAATATCTTATCCAAGCTTAAGATCGAATGATGTCGAAAATGATGTTCGGCCAGACAAAAATTTGACATCTTCGATTTTATAGCTGGATGAAGATGATTCACGGGACTTTGTTGCATATTGAAGCTTGCGACTGCTATCGAAAACAAATAATATCCTATATAAAAACAAATGACTTAGATTTAGGGAAAGAAGAAGGAAGATACTTTTTTTAAATTCAAAATTGCCCTTTAGTTTGACTTGCAAATAAAAAAGCTTAGGGACCAAACTCAGGAAACATGCATAGTCGAGGACCAAATTTGGTGAATATCATCAGCGGAGAGCGGGGGGGGAGACAAATCGGTTTAATTTTCTCTTGCACAATTATATTATGGATCACATTTACAATTCTACATAGTTGCTTGTGGTGATTGTAACCTGGTTCAAATGATGTTATTTTATTTAAATTTGGTGATTTTATTTTCCTTCGGTTTAGTCATAAGTTTAGCTTTGTTGTAGGTAATATCTAATTACAACTTAAACTAACATAATTTTCATTTTAATACATAATCATGATAGACTTAAATGTATCATGCCCAAATAATTCTAACATTGGTTGCTGATCAAGTTTATTAATCTGTAAACTGCTAGGATAAATAAACTTAAAGTTAAAGATTTATAAATTGAATTGTTTGACAGTATAATCATGTTTAGTATAGTTTACGCGTATTGTTTTTAAACTGTAACTAACAAATTATGTATTATTTCTAAAGTTATAATTATGTGAACAATGCCCCATAAATAAACTTTAATACTAAAGATTCATAAATCGAGTGTTTGATGCTGTAAACAGGTTATGCGCCATTATTTGAAGGCAATATTTAGTTGAAAATTAACAAGCTTAATTATAGACTTAAAATATTTATTACACATTGCGACCTGCAGATTAAAAAATTATGAATATGTTATAACGATTGCATAGGGCTGCAGTTTGTCAATCAGCCAATTTTCTCCTCTCCCTTGGGGTCAAAATTCCTAACAGGATTTCTATGCGATTTAAATGACTTTATTTCCAACTCAAAAATCCTTGATTATAAACTGCAAATGGGAAATATTATGAAAGATCACAACCGATATGCAATCAAACATTTGGTGGGGCACATTTTCTGAGTCCTAATAACTTCTTGCATATCGATATAATACAACCAAGATAAACAAACAGTATGATCGCGAAAACTCGCTATTCTTCTAGCCTTTTATCTTCAACTCACAAACATTGTACCATTCTATTTTACCAGGGGCGCATTATTTCTTTCCGTGAAATGATTTTCACAGCTCTCGGCTTTGATCTCCAGAGCTCTAATGTTAGCTGTATACTTAGAAGCTTCTTTCAGCTGACGAGCTTGTTTCGATGGTTTTTTATTCTCTTCCTCGGTACGCAGCCATGCCCGGTTTTTAGCTTCCCAGTACCTCTTCGCGTCTGACCAGCGTCGTTCTGATTCGAAAGCAGATTCAGCAACTGGGTACACCGATCACGGAGCAGGGAACCCAACATTTCATGCCCAGAAGCTCGAAGGACTTCCAACGACTTGTCCACACTTCAAATTCTGCCTGGCAGCTGCGTGAGCTTGCAGCTCTAATGGCAGATCGCTATGCTTACACTTCGAAAATTATGCCCGCAATCAACTGGCCGTAAAGACCGGACAGAGGGACGTCGTGAAGGAACGCGTTCTGCTGCCGCATTAGCTCGTAGTATTTTCTTGTGATCGTGGTCGGGGATTTCGGAGTCTAAGCCATACACCATTCACCACTATGGTGAAGTCTCGAACTTTTTCGGTCTCAAAAGATCGACGAAGCTACGGCTCAGGCTTTGCGGACACCCTCGAAAAACCTCGAACGCACACTCGTCACTGGTCATTACCAGACTGTTCTTCCAAACTGAACAGTTGCGCCTTATGTTTCTTCCTTCTTGCACCACAGTCAAAAAGCGATTCTGCGCGCCTTCTTTCTTTTGTTGTTAGGATTTGTGTTCTGCTGCCCGTCATAAAATATTCAACAAAAGTGTGGAATGAAAAGGTTCAGATCGAATTTTCCGGTAAAGAATTATTGTGGACAAGTCACCACTACTGGAAATTTGGAAATTTCCACCACCTGAAAGTGTCTTAAATCAAGTCGAAAGCTTGTTTCCGACCACTTTTTGGTATCCAGGAAAAACCTTGTGCTATTTTTGCCTACCATTTTTGCTTTCTTGATTTAAGATCATTTTCAGGTGCGTCTACGCAACATTTAAGAAACGATAATAGATCTTTAATAAACCCACAAACAGCATCGAGGAATGACTTACCGCATCATTTGCTTTGTTAAGCTTCCATAATTTAGCAAGGCTAAGAGGCTCCATCCACGTCGGTCTAATCGTTTAAGTCTTATACATACACCTAGAAATTATGAATGTATAAAGTCAGACGAACTCTATTAAAGAATTCAATTGGTTGCAAGATTGAGTTAGTTATCATCTATTTCCGAATTTTCTTATATGAACAAGTAAAGCAAAACATGGACCGATGAATAGAAAATTTCCAATGTCCCTTAATCGGTCCGGCCCAGTTAATTGGAAAAATTCAAACGTCTCTTAACCAAACTTAGTGAGCAGCCAGCAAACTTCCTCCAACCTGCACTAAAGTCCCGTTTCTCTGCAATGGTATTTGATTTGATTCTTCCCCGGCTTTCATTTTCAACCACAACTGCAGGGTGTCCTCCTCGCATAGATCATTTCTTGCCAGAATGGCACGGCAGGCCCTAGTACGACAAAACACCATCCTATGATTACTAAAACACTAAGCCCCAACTCGCCACCGGATTAAAGGCTGCACTATTCGACAGTATAAGTACCATCCAAAACCAGCTCCCAACATTGCGACTCGGATAGCAATTCAGAAAGTTGGATACTCTTGCCCTAGGCTCGCCTGAACTCCTCGGCACGAACTCAGGGTAGGCGACTTGACTTGGAGCAGGACTGCCCACACCCATCACTCGGTTTTAGTGTTTCGATAAATAATTTCAGAAACCATGTTTTGCATCAACAAAATATATCTATGGTGGAACTAACCTTGGAGACATTCCTTACACCAGGACCTTCCTCCTCAAGCAACAGAAATAATTTATTTCATTTATCCATAACTGTATCCACCAAGAGGACCAAACAAAAGTAATCAAGTAGTAATATATACACAGAATTACTATTGTGTAGCTTCAAAGATTTAAACTCTGATTGCTAACTTACATAATTGTTCATAAAACTTTCAGACAGGATTCACCAGGGGAAGACAAGTTTTACCCAAAATTTCAAAGACTGGGGAGCATTTCTGGGTAAAATCAAGGACCAAAAAAGATTTTCATTTTTCCAAATTGCTGGCGAGTAACAGCTAATAAAGCTCACATGGTGACTGGGCCAGCAGAAAGTCTGCCATTTCTTCTTCCGCTTTCCTGCTGATACAATGGCGAATCTCATTCAATCATCTCCTTAGGCTTCCTTCCTTCCTCCTTACCCTGACAAAACCGAACCAGATCGCTCACAAATTCAGCATAATCTAAAACCCCCATTCACAAATTCTATCACAGAAAAATCCCGAGAAAGAAACCAGATCCTGACTGGGATAGGAATTGAGAGAGATGAGAAGAATTTGGGGTATGTTAACCAAAGACTAAATTTCTCTTCATTGGCTAGCTCCCGAGTCGCCATCCTTCTTCTGCCTCAGGCTCTTTTCGTCTTCCACAATTTCTTCTTCGGCATATCTGGGTCGCCGGCGGTTTTCTTGATTCAGACACCTTATCTTCATCGGCGCGTCAAGATTGCCAGCCTGGGTCCGCTGCCTGAACTCACGAAAGATTCTTGCTTTTTGGTTCGATTTTCACGGCGAAAGTATAAAACAAGGTCGCTGGCTGGCTCGCTGTGTAGAGGTGTCTGACGGACAGCGCAGACGCGTTCCAATGTTTTTAACGGCCACGATTTAAAGATAACCCGTTTTTTACGTAAATCTAATGTCCCAATTCTGCGGCTCTTGTCGTGCCAGTGCTCCTGCCCTTCGTATTGAATCATCGGATGGATTACAGACCAAACTCCTTCATCAATCTCGCTAATCACGAACTTGGATCAAGTATTAATGACTTCATCATCGATACAATTAGTGGCTTGTAAATTTGTATTCAATCTGTATTAAAATGTTAATAATTAATTGAGCTAAGAAAGTGAGCTATTTTCCATACTTGGAATACAATTATGTGTTATAAATTTTGTAATTAACGTATCATTAAAATGCTTATAATAATTCGAACTTGATAAAGTGTTAGCTAAGAATCGAAAACATGACAATTAGAAAATATACTATAATTATATTAAGAAAAAAAAATTAAATAAAGGTTTGAGAAGTGTTTAGCCATGAGGATGTTATATTGTTATTTCGCAGCATATCTTTTGGATGATTGTTTTAAGTTGCTATATGGCCGTTATAAAAGATGTTAATCATTTAGAATTATTTTTTAGATTTTTTTAACTCCAACAGAAACGTGAATTTTGGCCGTAAGTATAATTTTAATGGTAGGAAATTATGAGTTGCACCTTGCTGCCCAAAATACAAATGGTAGCATGTTTATACGTTCTTGGTTCATTTCATTGAACATGGGACGTGCCATAACTTTATTTTTACATTTATCTTATGCTACAATTTATCTACGCGTGCATCATAGTTTATAACTTTTAATCCTATTCAATTTCCTTAGCTTAGTCATATACTAATAATTATTAAAAATTTTAACGTTTTTTTTTTCAACATGTGGTTGAATTACGTACGAACTTAATAAAATTCGAATTTACATTAATTACATACAAAATTAGATAAGAACGTATGACCTTGGGCTGTCATGACACAACACTTTTCCGGCTTAACTTTTTCTTTTATTTGTATTTTGTTTAGGTGGATAATCAACATTTGACTCTGGAGGGTAAAAAATTATGAATTATCCCTTCTCTCAAAAGGTTGAACCTCCATCCTCGAAACGTCAGAGCTGTGAATCACGGGACACAATGATTCGCAGGACAGGGCCAAATGCCTGCATAAGGAATCTGCCACTTTGGAACATAATTCCCTACACTTCCCGCCATCGAGGTTCGATCCTGAATTCTCTTCTCCCAACCATAATGTCCACTGAACCATTGAGTTAAAGTCCTGTGGGAATGAAATTTGCTCCCAATTAATACATCTCGAACCGAATACTAATCATTAACAAAATAGAAGGATGAGAAAAAAAAAACTAATTCAAACTTAAAACCTCGAATATAACTATATATTATTTTTGTGTAAATCAGTGGGTCTTTCTCTGTCTGCTTACCGTCTGGTTCACCCAATTTAATTACTTGCTTTGCTATTGAACCATAGGTAAGCTGAGGTGTAAGTTATTCTTAGGACCCGTCCCCACAAAGGAGCTCATTTGTCACTTCCAGGCTATTCCTCTTAAGTTCGAACTTAAACCTCCATACATCATAATTGTTTGTAGCACGAATTGAACCCGTACCGGGCAATATAGGGAGTCTGATTTATCCTACTCTTAAATTTCAAGTCTTTCTCTTCCGAGTGTTAATAATATACTATATATACTATATATACACACATACGGAACAATAATTCATTTCAGGCGCTACTTTCTTCTGCCTACGGACTATTGCCTGTGTGGGTTCATAGCTACTCGTTTTTTGTGCACTTTTATTTTTGTCACACCACATTCGCATAAACCTCCTCTCCCTCTCTATGTTCTGTTTGGGATCTTGCAGCTCTTAAAAAGACCAAAAAGACTGTACCTTTTATCTCCACAACTCAGCGCAGCATTAAAGAAGAAGAAGAAGAAGAGCAATTGTGTGTGTAAACGAGCAAAACAGTGTCAAACATCCTCGAGATTTGCTCACTGAGTGTTTATTGTTTGTGTTTATTTCCTTCTGCGCCACTCCTGTTCTGGGCGTCTTTAAAGTTCGTTCCTATAAAATTCCTCTGTTTTTAGCTTCCTTTTTCACCTTTCTGGGTTTTCATCCTCGGGATTGTTCCAATTTGTTATGTCTGACTAAAAAATGGAACTTTTTTCTTGAATTCCGTGCCGTGTTGCATTAGTTTGCTGGTGGTCCGATTGCTGGGCTCATATTGATATAGGGATGTATGGAAGGTACATTCTTCGCCTCTTTCCCGCACACGTATATAATTGGACTGTTTACGCCTTGTCAAGTGAGCAAACAAAACCAAACCACTGCTGCTAATCCCAATCCCATTCAAAGAAAGAAAAGCTTTTTTCATTTCAAGATTTTATTTGCAAGGCACTAATAGTTCGATGCCCACTGAACAGTTGCGTTCGTTGTTTGCCCTTAGCCGGCTTTAAATGTGAAATGTTATATGGCTGGGCTTGAGCATAGCCGGCAGTTTCTTGTGTGGAGGTGTGGCTATTGGACATTCTACGCCAACCAGCAGATTCAGCTTATTGGAGGCTTCACACGACAACGATAACGATTCAATCCAAAGCGCTTCACCTTCCATTGACATATGTCGGTAACTTTTCCAGTTCTATATCCCTGTTTCACCATTTCTTGTTTGGCGTCTGCTACCTTCCAGATATTTATTTAATCATTCCCGTTTTCACAATTTTCAAAAACTTTTAATTAAAATTCTAGCCGAGAATTCCGTCACATGCTGTAGGACGGCACCGATGGGGACGTTCGGAGGTAGCTGCGCACTGGTCGTGGTCGCGAGGATGTTGCTGAATCATATGGTTACCAACTTCAATCTATCCTTCTTACCTGAAGCGCTCCTCGAATCGCCTGCCTCACATCGTAACTCAAAAACCTTT
>VALG01009756.1:0-10770 GCA_009835305.1 Ipomoea purpurea
ATTATACTATATATATATATATATATATATATATATATAGTATATAATATATATTATATATTATATAATTATAATATATATATATATATATATACACACATATGGTGTTTAATATATATTAAAATTCCATATTAATGCATGGATAAAGACTTTTCATTTTTATTTTTAAAATTTTTTCTTCTTTATTTTTGATTCCATTCTTCAAAAGTAGAGGATTAAAAGAGTAATGAGTTTTATAATTACTAAAAGATTTGAATCCAATAGTAGGATAACAAAAGTAGGCAAACAAATTCACATGGTAACAGATATCAAAATCCATAGTAGGGTATAAAAGTTCCAAATTCAACCAGACACACCCTTAGTTAATAGGTTTTGGGTGCTCACGACATAATAAGACACGGTAACTTGTTCAAAGCCGATTAGACATGTTAATAAAAAAAAATTTTAAATAAAAGTTAATAATGTTTTTAAAAATATACAATTATAGTAAAAATATTCAACTCTTAACACGCCATAATATTAATAAAATAATAAAATAATATATAAAAAATCATAATTAATGTTAATATTAACAAGTTAAATGAGTTCTTAACAGATTATTCGAATTGACCCCTTAAGACACAAATTTTAATGGATCAATCCATTAATGACTTAAACATTTTGGGGTAAGATTAAACATTAATTCGTTATTTTTGGGTCTAATTTTATGTTATGTTAATGAGTGGTTTACAAATTGCCAGCTCTAACTCCTCTAAGTATCGAACATCATACCTAAATCATGTACTATCTTTTTTAAGCATAATCCGCATGTCCTTAAGGCTTGAGAGGGACAACTTTAAACTTCTTTTAGAAACAAAACGATATGCACTAAAACTGGCAAATCCCATAAACCTACTTAATTAGTAGTAGGTTATCTAATTAATCCACTTAATCCCAAAGCAACCTATTTTTTAAGGTTTTGTTGACGGCATGCTCCCTGCCAGAAGTACCACGTGGCACGTGCATTTGGTCCGATCCACAATTAACTTTCAAATTAATTAATAATATAATATTTTAAGGCACAAAGTACTGCAACTTATTGACAGCATTATAGAGAAGTTAATTACCCAAGAAATTTAAAGGGAAAGGCTATCTAGCTAAAGGGGGACCATTTGATCCATAATGAATGAAGGTAAGACAACTTTTTTATAAAGCTCTTAATTAGGGTTAAGAATTTCCCCAAGTCCATCCTAATGGCCTTGAACATATCTACCAAAGATTGACCTAACTTGCACCATCAATAAACATTTGTTTCTTTCACCATGTCCCACGCGCACTCAGATTGATAAGTGTTTTATGCTTTCAGAATCTCGATAATGTTACGCTAAGTAGAAATTATGTGTATATATAATGTGTAATGGAGGATACACATATTAAAGAGATTCGTATGTATGCATCATGAAACATAAAAAGTATCACTTTAGTACATCTATTTAGAGACGAGGTTTAGCTAATGAACCTAGACATCCGAGAGAGAAATGTGTCTTTGTGTAATATATAGGAAAATTTTCAGCCAAATACTGCTTACTGAACTAGTGATTATATTTTCTGCGTTTAATTTCTCTATATAGAAAATATATGGTTGATAACATAATGCAAGGCTTTGAATACAGCTCCACCGGAGCACGGTGTTCCGGTACCGGCGGAAGATGGAGTGATGAAGGAGCAAGATCGGCTGCTGCCCGATAGCGAACGTGGGGCGGATTATGAAGAAGATTCTTCCCCCTAACGCGAAGATCTCAAAAGAGGCGAACTGACGATGCAAGAATGTGTTTCGGAGTTCATTAGCTTCGTGACCGGAGAAGCGTCGACAAGTGCCAGAAGGAGAAGCGGAAAACGGTGAACGGCGACGACGTTTGTTGGCGCTGGGGAGTTTAGGGTTCGACGATTATGCAGCGCCGTTGAAGAGGTATCTGCATAGGCACAGAGAGATGGAAGGAGAAAGGGCGAATCAAAGTAAGAGTGTTGCAGGTGAAAGAAGTATTGATGAAAGGGAAGAAAGAGGAGGAAGGTGCACCAATAATGTATATAAGGGAATCTGTAGGCAATCCAATTTTTGCCCTACAGCTTTCGAACGCAACAATTTCATGAAGTGATTAATATCATATTAGTCCGCACCAGCTTAACTCAATGATTCAATATGTAGTATTTGAGGGAAGAGACCAAGATTCGAACCTCGGCCATGGCAGTATAGGATTAACATACATTTGACCCTGTCCGCTGAACTATTGAGTCACCATAATTTGATTTACATCATTTCGAATGCTCTGTTGAGTCGGGGTTTGAGAGGTCCTTAAGGTTGGGGAGTTCCAAAATTCCATGTCTATCTCAGCTGTATATTTCTAAATCATCTCATACAGCAGTTGCTTAACACTTGCATTTTACCAAGTTCAGCGGCAAGGAGATTAGTCAGCATTTACACGTTTCGATCCAACAACAAGATGTTATTCGTAACAAGTTCTTTTTTTGCCTGGTTCATTGGCCAAATTTTAGTATGCGAATTTTTTGAATTGGCAGGAAAACACATACGTATTGAATTGGCAGGAAAACACATAGGTAAAAATCGTTCTATTAGATCGATCATTCGATCTGACTATTTTCATTTTTTCTTTGTGATTCTCTTTTTTATGATGAGTCTCCACTCTTTTGGCAGAATACCCTCACCCATTCTTCTTCCTAAAATGAGCAACCTTTCACAAATAGAAAAGCGGGCGTTGATCTTGAAAGGTACAGATGAAGAATAGGGAAATGACAAATAGACGAAAAAATGAACAAGAAATAGAAGAAATAGAACTCCAACCTTTTAGGGGAAGAGTAAGATTATCGACTAATTTTCTGCTTAATTGTCTACTATATATACACATATGGTTAATTAAGTTCGATTTGGTCCATCTTTTACTTTATTTTAATTATCAAATTTAAAATGGATTTTTTTGAAACTGTTTTATACTTTTTTAATCTTTTCAACCGGCCTAAAGAATCAATACTCCCATTACTATAGTACTTGGCAAAATTGCTATTATTTGATTCTCAAGTATAAGAAATATATCAGTTCAATCCTCTATTATAAATTATAACTAAAGGTAATATATATTTATACGCAAAAATTAAGGTAATATATATTTTATAACTGCAAGAGACACACTTTCTAATTGTGAATTAATTAGACTAAATATAATCTTATTGATCTTCAACTCATGAATTCAGGTGACAAAGATAATAATTGTTGCTTAATCATGTTGGTCAGATGTACAATTAACTTGATAATCATAAAGTTCTAATTCTACTTCTAGTGAGAATTATTTGTTAGCTTTTTTGGGTTAAGCGGATTAGCTATGGATCATATATGTTGCCATATTGGTTTATCTTCTTGTGGTTATAAATTTTCTTGTAAATCAAAAAGATAATAATTGTTGAGAATTGACAAATTCAACCCAAATACCAGATCTTGGCAAATTAAAGAATAAAGATTGTGGTTTTCAAAAAAAAAAAGAAAAAAAGAATAAAGATTGTGTTATAAGTACGGATATTACTTTACTGAATTTGGATGAAGCTTTTTGAGTGTCCAAAAATAAATAATTCCAAAGTGGGCTATATTATTACACTAATAATGTAATTAGGCACGAGACTAAGAGGGTTGTTTTATTCTCTTATAACAAACATCTTATTGGCAAATTATGCTGTGCATCCGTATGCACCATGCATGGTGCATACGGATGCAAAAACGACGTTGTTTTATTAAAAACGCGCGTTCTCTCCCTTAAAAAAAATCAGGTTCGATTCCCAGCAACAACATATGAACTAAAATTCTTAATCGATGACTATAATTCCATAACGATGAACTATATTAATATCTAATGAATGACTAAAAATTCCAGAATAATTTGAACTAATAATTTCAAAATCTATGAACTAAAATTTCAGAATCGATGAACTACAATTCCCAGAATCAATGAACTATAATTCCAGAATCAATGAACTATAATTCCCATAATCTATGAACTAAAATTCCAGAATGAATGAACAACATAATGTTGTTGCAGGGAATCGAAACCTGATTTTTTTTTTTAAGGGAGACACGCGTTTTTTATTAAAACGACGTCGTTTTTGCATCCGTATGCACCCATGTATGATGCATACGGATGCACCAGCATCAACTACTCCCTTAGGGCATTTATATTGTGCGCACCAAGGACACACATTGCATTGTGCGTCCTAGTGTAAAGCGATATCATTTTTTTTGGAAATTTTCGCTTTTAGCGTCTGCTACTTTCTTTAAAAAAAATCATGTTTGAATGTACATTAATTTGTATAACAGAAATATACTGCACATACTCTTTTTTAAAAAGATAATACATATAATCTAACCATATACACATAAACTCTTAACATAATCATATAATATAAACTTTTAATCCTTAAAAAAATTACTTGTTTCGAATTAACATAATTTGTGTAAAAAGAATTTACATAATGTATTAAAAAAATGTATATAATTATAATAAATAATGTACATAATTATATAAAGAATACGCATAAATTCTGTCGCGTCAACTCTCCACACAACTGTCAAACACGACATCGTTTTTGGGAGGGCGGGGCGAAGCGATGCAGTGTGCCCCTGGTGCACGATATAACGATTTCCCTCTAGTCCGACACACTTTGGTGCGTCTCCAGACTAAGAGGTCCTTGGTTTCCGTCGTTTCCCCAAATGCTAACATGGCCTAGATTTGCGAGAAAGTCAACACAACTGATTCCTCTTCCCCAAGATGTGGGTCACTCGGGTGTTTTTGACCCGTTTAAGCAGCGCTCTGCAATCCAATAGTAACAACCCCGCTACCAAATCCACATCCGAAGTCTCTGTCACCGCTCTGACCACCACTTCCATGTCCAACTCAACTTAGACCCATTTCCGCCCTTTTTATCTGACCAACATGAGCCATTCCCTGAGGCCCGACAGTCAGGCCCGAATTTTTGGCTGTGCAAGCTGGGCTACCGCACAGGGCCCCAGATTTTAGAGGGCCCCAAATTTTAGAAGCCCAATATTTCATTTTTACCTAGTCAGTTTAGAAATAAAAACTAAAAATTTTCAATTAAACTTAAAAGGCTCCATGAAGAAATGGTAAGAACATGTGTGATAGTACTAATTCCCGTTGGTCGATTATATGTACTGTATATATGTAAACAAAGAATGAATCAAGAAGAAACAAGAAATAGTTAAATTCTCCTTTTATTAATGTTCTGTTCTTTTCTAGCTATAGAGAGAAAGAAGAAGATATGTAGAGAGGGAGAGAGAGCGCAGCCCAAAGAGAGGACCGAGAGATGGCCAAAATGGCCTCCCTTCCTTTGTGGACCAAAAGGCCCTTTTATAGGCCTAAGGTGGCGGGTTTGACCCATATCGGGTTTGATCCGTCACATTTGACCCCGACCCGCAGGCCAAGACCCGAACCGCGAGACCCCGACCTGACTGTAAGTGATGGCACGGACGCGGGGTATATAACTTATTAATGTGTTTTATTCCATAATATATCTTTTGGCTTTTTCTTTGCGCACAGTATCATTTTACCACCTTATTATTATTATTACTAGTACTAATATTTTTACTCGTGCGTTGCACGAAATAATTTGTTTTAATCTTTAAGAATATTTTGATCAATATACAAATATAAATTATAACAATGAATATTATATAGTGCAATTGATGAAATGAGTTGTATCGATTATGTTTTTTTGATATTATCCTTACTTGAATTGAAGAAAATAATTGTTCGATTATCTGTGCGGTGCTCGTGCAATGCACGTGCAGTACGCGTGCAACGTACATGCAGTGCACCGATAAAATATATTAAATTAATCGAATCTACACAATTGATTTCATTTCAAAGTCTGATTATGTCTCTAAACTTAATTATTGAGATGATAAAAGAAAGATATATAAGGTGCTTCATTTTTATTTATATAGTTATATGAGTAGCAGAGGACCACATACATATACAACACATACAGTAATATACCAGAAATTGAATGATATATTTGGGGCTCTAATTGCATATATGCATATGTTATAGCTCATAAGTCATCCCACCTTGAGCATTCTCTTCTGCGGAATATCAAACACTTTGTAACTCTGCCTTAAATTCCTCTTCATAAAGTTGTAAACATAATTTATCAACAACTTGTTAGCTATGCCGGCTCCCCTTCCCCGCCACCACTTCTTGCTCCCCCACCAAGTGCACCACCCCGCTCCGCCACGCCCTATCCACCACCTCAATCTCTCGCCGTGACAACGCCTCCACCTCCTCCTCCTCCACCTCCGCCGCCTCTTCTCCGTCTCGTCTAAATACGATATCATCTCTCACGAACTCTTTTATCCTCTCCACCAGCAGCCTCTCGAACGGCTCCTCCTCGTTCCGCACGTCCGTGTACCCGTACCTGACCACGCACCGGAAAACGTAGGGCTGGACACGGCGGAACAAGAACCGCTCCTCCACCGGGACTTTGCTGATGGGGAGAGACTTTATGGAGACGAAAACCATAACGGAATGGAGAGCCGGCACGTTTTCCACATAGTGTTGGAAGATTGGGGAATCCCATGAACCAGCTCCGAGTAAAACACCGCTAGACCCGGGAGACGACAAGAATTTGTGTTCGTCAGAATCTCCTTAACCTTGTCGGAAGAAACTTTGTGGTCCAACTCGAAATAGTATTTCTTTCTGTACACCATGTTCCAGGTGAAACATGATGAACATGAGAAAGAGGGCAAATGCGAGGGGAAGATACCCTCCCTGATCAAACTTGTACAGTACTGAGCTTAGGTAAAGCAGCTCCACCGAACCAATCACCAGGACGTAGAGGATTACCAGGAAAGATGTTGGTTTTCCAGATCATGATCATGATTAGGACTAGGAGTGTTGAGGTTAGTGTCATCACGAAAACCACGGCGATGCCGTAGGCGTTGCCGATTCGGGCCGTGGTTTTGAAGCCGAGAGTGACAGCAACGCAGGCTACCATGAGAAGGTAATTGACCTCCGGGATGTAAAACTTGTCCTCATATTTGGTGGAGGTATGAACGATCTTGACTCGAGGAAAGCAGCCTAAAGAGAGGGATTGCTGGATGATAGAAAATGTGCCGGAAATCATGGCCCTGACTGGCAATAATTGCAGCCGCTACAGCTACCCCCAAACATTGGCCAGTATACAGATTCTGCATATATAAATGCATATATGTTAGCATAAACAGACATACAAATGGCATATTGTTATTGTTGGAGGCGAAGGGCAAGTCTAGCTTCGGGTGGCTAGGTGATACGTATTCACACGTATTTGAATGAAATATTTAGCAAATTTTGAAAGGATTAAATAAATAGTAACAATTTTATTATCTAAATATATAACAAAAAAAATTTATCCGTGCATCGCACGGGCATTGCACGCGCACGTACACGGATAATTGCAGCAATTATTTGCTCGAATTCAAGTAAGGATAACATCAAAAAAACATAATCATACAATTCATTTCCATCAATTGCACTCTGGAATGGACTAGAATTTTAACCTTGTGTCAGGACTTACGGTCAATAGACAGCTTCAGGTAGATAGTTTCTATGGGGTGTAGGTCTCCCAAAAGGTAACGAGGCGTGTGCCATGTAGCTAGGGATTGTTGATAGAGGTCTGAAGGGTCAAATCGAGCACCATGCATGTGGCTGGAATTGTTGGGGTAAGAGGCTTGAAGGACAAATCCAGCACCATGCATGGCTAGGGAATTGTTAGATGGAGGCCTAAAGGGTCAGTCTAAACACCCCTACCTTTAGAAAAATGTAACGGTGTAAAGAAATTAAGTTCTGTTATCACTGCTAACTATAGCTTTATGCGTAGTGATAAGTGCTTGATTTTAACAAGTAATATTTGAATTATGGCTTCGCTATTAACTATAGCTTTTTGGTGTAGTGCTAAAAGCTTGATATTAGTATACTCACTTGGTATTGAGCTGTAAAGGTGTCAGAAACTAAGTCCTTATGATTCCGAAGGAAAGCAGCTGTCCGGTGTAGGCTAAGATAAGGGCAGGATAGGTTACACTACACATGCTGATTTGTATGGACCGGACACTGAAGTGACCAACATCCGCAAACAGCGCCTCAGTTCCTACAACCACAAATTAACATTAAATTCAAACCATACTAAAAGATTGAATTCAAACCGATTAATAATTCACCTGTTATAGCGAGAACGACGCCACCCAAAGAAATCCAGGCATCTTTCTTGTTCCTCCGGAAGTAGTCAACAATGTACTTGGGATTAACAGCTTTAAGGACGGTGTGGTCATGCTTGGCTAAGTTGTATACTCCGATCATGGCTATGGAAAGGAACCATAGGCAAATTATGGGAGCAAAGGTGTAGCCAACTTTGTCAGTTCCAAACCTTTGAATCATGAACAGAAACACTAAGATCGCAACCGAAATCCAGACCACGGTATCTGCATTATTCACATCTCAGCTTTTTAAATAGTGTAAAGTAAACATTTTTAACTATATATATGTGTGTAATATTAATGCACACATGTATATGTATGTATTTTTTATTTTTTTTTTTGAATGCTACTGGCTCTATTACAAGTATATGTATGTATTTATACTTGGTTTAAAAACATAGTTGGCGTAGTGTTAGTATGGATTACCATCGGTAAGTTTAGAAGTTGCTTGCTTCAGGCCGCCCACCGCTGACAGAACTGTCCACACAAGTTGAAAAATTCTTATTACTTGCCAAGAGCAACATTATATAGTGATTTAGTAATAATAATAAGGGAAAAGTGTCAATAAGTCTTTAAATTTTATTCGAAAAGAAAATTAGGCCCTTAGATTTTTAAAAGGTGCAGTTAACTCATAAACATGTTATTTTGGAGTATTGAAACTCAAAATTGGTTGGTCACCTCTAATTGCAGGTCACTAGGGTTTCCGACGATCCTCTGACCAATTTTCAGCAAGATTCCGGAGACAAACACTAGCGACCGTTTGACATCGCATGTCGCTAGTGTTTGTTCCCATAACCTAGTCGGAAATTGATCGGAGGGTCGCCAGAACCCTAGTGACCTACAATTACAAGTCACCAACTAGTTTTGAACTTTTTGAAACTCTTTTGTGCTTTCATAGATTGAAAAAAAATAATTATAAACAGATACTACATTATAACAGCGTCAGTAGTAATACCTGAAATACAAGGAGTAAGGACACCGTCACCGATCACCATAGAAGTGCCAAGCATGGTGGCAAAGAGCAAGATGAATTTGGCTATGGTGCTGTTTTCAAGATATGATTTGAGCTTAGAAGCTAAACGAACACGATGATTAGGCAACTCAAGTTTGAAGGTGGACACATCTCCATCTTCTGCCTCTTGGCTTGGGATTAACCCCACTTTTGCTATCGGCATATCAAAGAATACATTGCAAACGTCCCACCTTCATTTTGTTAAATGACAAAAATAATTATTGAAACTAAATTTAAAATTGACACCAAAAACAAATTCAAAGACCTCTTGCTAGATTAACTCTTTTAAAAAAAATTTAAATGACTCTTAAAACCAATAATTAATCAATACACGAGGAATATGCGAAAAAGTATATTAAATGTGAGTTAAATTCAAATTTTTTTGTCTGTTATCTTTTTTTTTTTTTTCCGATCTGTTGAAAAATGTTATTAATTTGTGGTCCGATCCATCCAGCTGACAATTCATAACTTCGAGTCTATATAAAATAGTTGTTAACTATTGATTATGTTTTCCAATACAAGGACAACATAAAATTAAAGAATCTTTGGACCATATGCAACTTGCAGACAAATACCATAATTTCGTCAATAATAATGTGCGAAATTCCTCGCTAATTACGACCTTTATATTTATGTTGACATATAACATATTCCTAGTAAGTGCCTATAATGACAAAAATAATGCACAATTTTGATTTTAAGTATTCAATCAAAATATATTTTTGAAAAAGTGAAAATGAGACGGACAAAGTTAAAGAGCAAAATTATTAATTAATCAAACATCATTTAAACCAATTAAGCCACGCCAAGTCTAAAACCAATATGCATCCTCCCCCAAGTAAATACAGACCCTACTAGATTACAAACTTGATTTGATTATATTTTATTGGAAATAATGGTTATGCCTCGTAATTAGGTACAGACAACACTAATCTATTGGAAATAATGGATCAAGACTTCATTGAGAAATTTGACTAATCTATTTTTTGTTTATAAATCTCATAATAGGCACATATACATCAATTGTTAATGGACCAGAGTTCATATTGCATTGTCAATCCTGATACAAAATTTTATTCCTTTAGTTAACACATTCTGTACCTATACAATCCATGTACATGTTAAACAAATAACTTGATAATTATTGACACAAAATATGATAACTACAGATACATAAACTACCAACTGACACAACTATAGATACAGAATCTGAAAGTTATTTTTAGACAGAGATTACAATACAAGATAGATCCTTGTTCATGGTAAAATTTGCCCATATAATATTATAATTTCAATTAAATCAACACATACTCTCCATATATATATATATATATATATAATATATATATAGGTATATATATTAATATATATATATTATAGTAAACATCTAAAAGGTCTGAAAACAAATGTTCATATAAGAACTTTATTAAATTATTTAGTGAGATTTAAACCCTATGCACCCGTCGCCCAC
>VALG01009759.1:0-16889 GCA_009835305.1 Ipomoea purpurea
TAGTAGGGCGGACTTTGAAAAAGTGTCACAATAACTAAGACTTTTGTGAACAATGTTTACGTAACACTAAAGTAGTATTTATGTGATATCACATAGTACACGAATAATTTAGAAGTTGGGTGACAAAATTATGTTATACAAAAATTGACTAGACTAAAATCCGTTGCAATAATTATTTATTGTGACAACATTTATGTCACAATCTTATACTTATTGTGAGAATTGATTATTGACTTCAAAATGATAATCAAGTATGACCAAAAATTGTAACAAATAATTATTTTGTTGTGACAACAATCATGGTACAATTTGTATTTATTTGTGACAAAAAGCAAGTTAACTCTGAAACAATCATTGGTGTTAACTAAAGCCATAACAATATTAGTTGTAAAACTTGTGTACTAAAATAAGTTGAAATAGTGTCACTAATTGGTGCAACCTTAATATTTTTATAAGTGATCGTTATTTGGTCACAAATTATTTTGTTTTTCAAATAATACTGCCAAATGCAACACAATATAAATAATATTTATTCAAAATCTTGTCATAATTTAATGTTTAAATTTAATATTATCGAAATAAGAATTCATTCAACAAATGTTACTTATCAAAATTAAAAAACTATATAAAAAAGAGACTCATTCCTAACAAATATATGTTGTTAGAAATACAATAAAATGCAAATAAAACATTTTAAAGAAAAAAATGTCTTGATTATTCTTCACTTGAGGTATTGATGGATCGAGATACATTGCTTAGCATATTTGGAATCCTTGATAAGTGAGCAAAAATTTGCTTTATTTCAGCGCTGTTTCTTTAGAGCTACCTTTGAAATTTCTTTAAATTCGCATCGTACTTCTTCCAAATTCTTCTCAGTAGTAAAAACAAAAAACAAAAAACAAAAAAAAAAAAACAACAAAACAATATATAAGTATATGATATTATATTAAACAAGATATTTTAAACTCAAAATTAAAATATCATATCACATATACACCAATAACCAATTAAATAGGTTATTTTAACAATTCCATCAAGACAATATGGAATGATCATTATAACAATTCTTTTATCACCCAAAATTTAACTTCAATTCTTAAACTTTTCGTTTTATATATATATATATATATATATATATATATATATTATATGATATTATATAATATATATATATAATAGGGATGCATTCACATGCAAACCCCCTTAAAATACAAACCTGCGGACAAAATCTAGCCATAGGATGTAAAAGATGAATGGATTAGAATGGACTCTTAGTTGGGAGACACGGATTGCTAATTACTAAAAGCAAGGGCAATACTGTGAATGCACCCAAGAATTTAAATAAGGAACGGATTGTATTTGTATAATCTGCTATAGTTAAGGAAGTTTAATAGTGGAAGGATTTGAATACACCACCAGCAACGCATTTCCTTTCACGATAGAGAACAATCGCTCAAACGTGCAGCCATGGACGCCGGACGAGACGCGATGGACGACGGAAACCACAGAAATTACGAAGCCAACTCAGGCTCATGCATGATGCAAACCCAGGTAATTATATCGTATACTTGAACGCTATTATTGTATATCGTTTTAGTGTGGAAAACAGCGCGTGATCTGTTTGTATTAATTTTTGGGGGATAAAAGTCCTGAAAATTTTAATGAGGGCATACATGTAGAGGATGTTAGTGAATTTTGTGAATATAAATGTGCAAAAATAAAAAGAATGGAGAGACGAGGGGTAGGGCTGAAGCGTTCTGATGAATGGAGTGCACACACTGATACTCGCGTATGCACACAGCGGACCATAAGTTCAACACCGGGTCATTCACAGATTTGTTTGGTATATTGTTTGCAAACTTAACAGTGCTGCCGGTGCCGAATAATGTAACTAATATTTGAGCAAATACACTTTTGATTTATAGGCAAACAACATATCACCCCCGATTATAATAGTTCAATTTAATGAAATTGTTTTACCGTATTTGTTAATATTCACTCGTGGGTGCATGGCTGCTTAACGCTCTATGTGTGTTATAAAACATGATTTTTTTCATTTTTTGTTAACACTGGATTCGGAATGGTCGACCGGATGTAGAATTAGGACACTATATTATGTGTGCACGGCTATGTATTTCTGTGTGCATGGCCAGATACAAGCATGTTAGTATTACATGTGTGTAGACTGTCATAGTTTAATTTAATGAAATTGTTTTACACTTTATGTTGACATTCACTTCACCTATGTGTGCATGGCTGGGTAATACTGTATGCGTTGTGTAAGACATGATATTTTTGTGTTAACATAGGAAATTGGTGTTGTGGGCGAAAAACTGATTAAGTAGCGAATTAGGGTGTGTTTGCACTGTTATGAATTTTCGTGTGCATGACAGAAACAAGCTTGTTACTATTAGTTGTACGTCTGTGTGCACGGATATTATTAATGTTGTATGTGTCTGCACTAATTACGAAACAACATAAACACTACAGATACAAGCTTGTCTTTGTACCGTTCACTGGAGGGGACAACCATAAACGAAGCATTACATTTGGGCCAGGCCTCATTGCAAGAGAAGATCTGGAGTCGTATACTAAATTCATTTGAAGTTAAATTACATACTCATTAAACTTTTGAATTTTACCCATGGATGTTATATTTTTTGTTGAGCTATGCACACCGTTTAGTCCCATTGTGCACACATGCTAATAAGTACTCAGCCAATAAGCTAATAATGAACTACACACTTGTGTGAAATATATTTTGGTTTTATCCATGGTTTTACTTTGTTTTGATGTGGACGCACATTATTTGAAGCCCAATGTAAAAACTAACCGTATAAGATAATTTTGAACTAGTATGTGTTGTGTAATTTATTTACTTTTTAATCTATGACTAATGGTGCGTGCACACAATTTACCGCTACTATGCACCCATGTGTCGATTAAATACGCATACTAGCTAAATAGTCCACACTACAGTAATGTAAAATTGAGGTAGTTATTAGCCATGGTCAAAAGTTATTTCGTTGTGCAACCACAAAACTCAACTCACGCAAATAATGAAGAGGTAATTCTTTATGGAATACTTTAAAATGTGCACGCACACAAATTAAAAGCAATGGGCACACATAATTTTCGAACTAAGCCTACCAGCTGCGTGTGAAGAAGGCCATGTTACGAATTGCATTGATGGGTGCGTGCACACAGATTACAACCATTGTGCACACGCGTATTCAATCTGCACGATTATTAACGAATACTAAACAAGCCATCCCCGTGAAATTAAATGAGTTATTATCCATGAATGAAATGTATCAAACTATGTCGGCTTGCACATACGGTAATATAAAAGTGCGCATTCGGTCATAATCCCAAAACAATAACACCGGCAACATTATAAAAAGCAAAAAAGAAAGCCAAAATCTGAACACAAAAAGTCTGAATTAAAATCCAATAGAAGAAGCAAACGAAAGACCACTACGGAGCCCCTGAAATAGACAACACGAACTGATACGCCCGGGAGATATTCCTACACTTATCTAGATTGAATTATGAAGTTGCAAGTTCATTCATGTAGCGTAACCTCAACTTCTTCAGTTGCGCAATATTACCTTTACTCAGCCCACATCCCCATCTATCCACTCCCTGACATACATAACTCTCCATGTGACGCATAACATACACCCCACAGTCAATCTTGTTCTTTCCATCTCGCCAACTCATCTGCATGCGCTTCGATTCCAAACACGCACAAATCGAAAACCTTGCCGGATCAATGCATGCAAAGAATTCCATAAGCATGACCAACTGCAACAGATGTGCATAGAGCCGAATGAATACAAAGAAAAAAATGAAAAATGAAAAGTTGTACAAGTACAAGACTTAGAACAATAGAACCCATACCAATTCATCGAGACAATCACCATACTTCAGTTGCTTGTTAACCTGAAGAGTCGAATTGTCAATTATCTCATAGTAGGTGTGCACTAGCCACTGCACAACTCAACAAAGTTGCTAGTTCACCATTAGCTTATAGGAAATAAATAGATGTATGCACTTTGGGGCCAAACTGTATGCAAGCACAGATTATATAAATTTAACAATAACAATTAAATTCGAAAAGCCAAGGAACACGAAGATTAGCACATCATTAAGGAAAACAATTAACACTAAGCATGGTAATTAGTTGTGCATTTAAGCATTAAGCAAGTGATTAAGCTTGTAATTAAGAAAATTGGAATTGAAATGAGGCTCCACCGTAGCACTACTTTCTCAAGGCACAAATTGGAATTGAAATTGATGAATTCTCACTACTAATTAAATAAAGTGCATGTGAATTAAAGAAGAAAAAGAACCAGAAATATGTTGCTAAAGCTAAACAGACATTAATAAATAATGTATTTCATCATTACTCATTAGCAATTCAACCCACTGGATTGAAATAAAAGAATTGAATTAAATCCTCAACATATAAACAAAAGGAGGAAACCAGAATGTTGTTGCGCTGCTCACTGGACTCAAATGCTTGGAGACAAAATTAATGCTTGGAGACAAGGCTGCCGCCGAACCTAATTCTGTTGCTGCGCCGGAAATTGCAAAAGAAAATGGCTGTCACCGTCCAGACGAACTGCTACTGAATGAATTCGCAGTCGCCGACGGGAGATCGTCCGGGGTATATAAAAAATACTCGGGCAGCAGCCCCTACCCCCAGAACCACTCCCCAACTTCGCACAACAACCAAAACAGCCATCCCCGCCACCACAACCCCCCTACCAGACCCAACCACCACACCACCCCTACCAACGCGCCACCCTTTACCCACACACACCTACCCAGACCCAAAAACAACCAAAAAAAGGAAAAAAAAAAAAAAAAACCTAAATCAACTAAATTACCCCCGAATCCCGCCCCAATCCCGCCGTCGAGCAAATACACCACCGTCCCACGCCACACATCCCTCCCCACACACGAACACACAAAAATAGCCCCCCAACAGACGAAAGCGATCGACAAAAGAAAAAGGATACAAACAGCAAAACCAACCGAAAACGACAAAATGGTACAAAAAAGTACCTCGATCTACCCTCCGATTTGGTGGTCCCCGTCGCTTGGCTCCACCTCGGCCCCCACCGAAGACCATCGTCCACCGCTGATGAAGATCCGAATCTAACAGCGTGGGAGGCAGGTCTTCGACAATAGAACTGCGAAGAGAGAGAGATATCGTGTAACATAAACTTCCGAATGCTGATTGAATCCCAATAATTTAATGCAATTAAAACATTAGCCAAAACCCAAAACTACCCTCCCTAATCTAAAAACATGCGCTTAATCAATTAAAATATGCAAAACTAATTAAATAAATCCCATCCATCCAATCGAAGATCTAACGGATCCTAATTAATCCACACGTTTTGTGTTTTAAGACTTGTTTGTATTTGAACTATAATCCTGATTATATATATATACTTATACGTATTATATATGTATATATATACTATATATATATACTATATATAGTAGTATATTATTATACTATATATATACTATACTATTATCATAGTATATCATATAGTATATATATGATCATATCATATATATATAGCATTTTTCCTAACATACAGTTACTATATAATAAATTTCAAATAAATAAATTTAAAAAAAAAGAATCTTCATGCATTCATACAAAGAAATTTATCACAGGTATTACAACAAATACTTCAAAATAATCACATAAGAAAACTATATCATTCCATATACTAAGACATTTTCATAATCATCAACCAACAAAATTCATATATTTTGAAAAAAAATAGGGGCAAAGTAATGGAGACAAAACCACTTACCGGTTAAGTAATTTCCCTTCCAATATTTTTCCTAAGCCTCGGTATTCAAATTCCCTGTAGGCTTGAGTGGATTGTTTCAACTCTTGAAATAAGTAAGAGATATTTTTTTTTCTTTCTTTAAAAGTGTCGAAATGGAGAGAAATGAAGAAGAGAGAAATTTTTCTTTTTTCTGTTGCTAGAAGGATCGGCCAAGGTAAGGAAAGAGAAGAATGAATGTAATTATATTGGTCATCATCCTTCCTTAGTTAACTTATAGTAGTAATTTAATGTGAGAATATTTTAAGTTGTACTCCTAAGTCCTAATTCATATTAATTATAAAGATTCTTATCATATATATCAGTATACAATATATATACATAACAGTTCACCCATTTTCATATTTATATTTGGTATATCCAAATACTTATGCTAGCCTGCATTAATATATTAAGTATATACTATACTATACTATACTTATACTCGTCGCTCCGAGAGTTCGTAGGATAGTATCTTCATGCTCGACAAACGGTTTTCGTTACTATCGGTATATATATTGCCTATATTGTATTGCTATTTCAACGCGTTGGAGTGGGTTTACCAGCATCCTCTTCGCTTAAAACCAGCTATATTTGGCTTCAAGCACTGAGGATTAGATGACACATCATGATTAATAGTATAGATTATATCTATATATATATAATGTATAGAGCGCGCTATGAAGACATTCCATAGCGCTTAGTATTTAAATTAAGCCAACTATAATTACTTATTATATATATATTACTTAACATACAAATCAATATAGTGACAGACTGATAGGGCTGGCACCCGACCCGGATCACAAATGGGCATTGACTCAGCACCACATGGGAACCAACGGATAGAACTCCAACGGATAGAATTTCAACAGGGTCTCCTTATTGGCCATTGAAGCCACTATTGATGCCCATTGAAGAAAGAGGAATAAAGGCTCATCATTATGTCTCATCATGTCATTACTCTTAGGACTTGATATAAATAGGACTTCTCCTCAGCTAGGGAGACAGCGTTCAATACTCGTGGACAAAGACACTATACTTTATACTAAAAACTAAAGGCAATACAACTATTGTTACTTTCTATTCGTTACTTCTTATATTATATTTCCGGAACAATTATTACCGTCATTGGTGCTTTCATTTAGAGCCTGAGTCCAATACTAAGCAGGCTACGACACAACTCTTTTTCTCTTTCAACGGTAAGCTGAAAGAATGGCGTCCCGCAGCTCCCCACGGTCTTCTCGCAACGTGAACAATGGCAACGCCTCAAGTGAAACTCCGTGACCTACCTCACCAACAATCGCGGAGGGACCTCCGAGAACATCTCAACAACGGGAGGCCGGGACCTTCGAGACCAACTCAACAATGGAGGTGACCTCCGAGACCAACTCAACAATGGAGGCGACCTCCGAGACAACCTCAAACAATGGAGGAATGAACCAAGGCGTGAACCTCCAAGCGACCATTCAGCAAGCAGTCCGGCGCAGCACTGAACCAAGTGGCAGTGGGACTGCAAGGCCAAGTGCCCCCGCCGCGGGCCTCAGGAAATAGAGGTAGAACCCCCACGGAGGGTGGATGCCCAGGACGCAACACGTGCCGCGAGGGACGCAGGGCGTCGCACTAGGACCAGGGGTCCGGGAGAGGCACCCAAAGAAGCGGACCGGCCAGACGGCAACCAAGGCCCTCCCGTCTACCCTTAGAACGGTTGGGACACGGAGCGCCCGCTCGGCAAAGCCGGAGTCGCGTACCGAGGGGTCCTCCGCTAGAGACCTCGCCGACACGAGGAAAGGGAAGCGGAAAGATCGACCGTAGAAAGGATGGGTGAGCCTCGTGGGCCGGCCCTGCGCCGCACGGTGACGAGTCGGCTCTGCGTCGACACTCGGAATGAGCGACGCTTCGATGAACCGGCCCGCATCGGCACTCGGCGGAGCGACGCGATGAGCCGCGCTCGCGCCGGCACTCAGCAGGCGAACGGACCGCGCTGATGAGCAGGTTCATACACCGACACTTGGATGGACGGGATGTCGAGGGAACCGGCTCCGTGTCGACACTCAGATAGACGGCGCGTCAATAAACTAGCTCCACGACGACACATGGAGGAGCGGCAGCCGGCACCCTGATGAGTCGGCCCTGTCGAGAGGCTGCAGAAAAGGAAGATCGAGGAGTTAGCAAGAACGGTGGAGGCACGGGAGCAGTCGCCGGAACCCGAGGTACGGATGCAGCACCGTTCTCCCCAAGCATCATAGACGTACCTCTGCCGAGGGACTTCAGGTTACCTACCATCAAGGTATACACGGGAGCCACTGACCCCACGTGTCCACATGACTAGGTACAAGCTGTCATGGTAATGATCGGGGCAAGGGACGTCATCAAGTGCCGAGCGTTCTTGTCCACCCCTGGATGGAACGGCCCAAGATTGGTTCAACACCATCCCGGACGAGTCGATCCAGAACTTCGGAGAGTTGTCCAAAAGCTTCCTGACATACTTCTCCGGTAGCATACAGCGTAAGAAACCATTCTCTCACCTCTGTATAGGAAAGCAAGATAGAGGCGAGAGCCTCAAAGACTTCCTGATCAAGTGGAAAAAGGAAGTCAATAATGTCTACGACTTCGACTCTAAGGCGGTGATCCCGATATTCATCCATGCCTTGAGATCGGAGTATTTTCACAAGCAGCTGAACGCCCACCACCCCCGTTCTTACGAAGATTTGATGAGGACAACTAATCGCTATGTCGAAGCAGAGGACGTCGACAGGAAGAAGAAAGATGAGGAGGACGGCAGGAAAAATGGGAAACCTGGGAAAGCTGGTCCGCACAGCCAGGCACCACGTTCGAACCACCCGGCCGCAGGGAAAGGCCGACACCATGAACGTCTTCGCCTGGTTCCCTTGCGTAACCTAACTCCGCTTACCCATCCGTCAGTGTCACCCTAAAACAGGCTGAGGAGATGGGAATAGTCGAGTTCCCACCAGAATGCATGAAGGTCTCCCCAAAAGGAGAAAGCAAAGTACTGCAGGTTCCATAGCACCCGGCACTCACGGAGGAATGATATAGCGTAACTGAAGAGACAAATAAGTAAGGAATCATCCAGAATAGGCATAACTTCTGCATCTTCGTTCAAGCGAACCAACAGTCAGACATAAGTTCGCTGAGTCGGTGTCCATTCTAATAAATTCTCACCAACAGAAATGTCTAGAGAAGGGATGGGCGCCGAATTCGTCCACAACTCTATAGACAATAAATGCCTAATTAAAAGAGAATCTTTGACTCAGATAAATATTATAAGCGTATATCAGCGATTTAGATGAAAACCGTATGGCCGCCCAAGGCTACAAATAGAATAGCCACCATATTATTAATGTTGTGTGTCAGTGTATCTATGTGTGTGTGCTGGTGGGACCGACTGCAGGGGCGACAGCCACAGAAGAGGAGAAGTTGGCAGACAGCTGTACTGGGAGAATGGTAAGTCTTCCCAAAGGAAAGAACAAGGCTGAGGCCATCACTGATTCTCTGACATAAGAGACTACTCACCAGAGGCCCTTTACCCAATCTAGCGACCGCACATTGTGATTAAGATGACGATCACATTCAATATAATGACGTCACTCCATCTATCGACTTAGATCGATTGTACTTTCGAACGTCGTTATGAGCAGTGAATTGTGAAAGTATTTATACGTATTTTACGTAAACTTTTTAATTAACCTGAATTGATTGGGGCTAATGATCTCTTTATTAGGTTTCGACCATCAATGATGGGTATTTGATGCTAACTTCCACTATCGTCACTGTGTTTATCATTTTTATAATGGGATATTTCGGTGTGGAAGACAAAGCTGCCGCGAGTGAACCTTGCCCATGGAAAATAACACGAGCCGCCGCCTGAACAGTTCGCAACTTGACGAGAAATTCATCATGGTAAGACTCGCTTGTGCACAACATCATATTGGGACGCCGACATTGAGGACCTCAAGGCCATAGTGTCGGGAACACTTTGTATGAAGTCCATACTCCGAATGGTAGGAGTCGTCAGAGGAGACCAGCGAGCAACCGCAGTTGTTACGTAAAAGCATGCAAAAAGATAGCAGAAAGGATCTACAAGTCCACACCATCTGCAAGGATGATCATCGGGTATGGAGCTCAAAACATTTAGTTAGATATTATTAGTAATACTTTGTAGTCGTGGTCCGCCCAGACCTGTAAACAAATATTTGTAATCATGGTCTGCCCATGTTACTTTGCTCAAATAAAAGGTTCTCAACACCACCTTTGACCAACCAAAAGCCGACGACCGACGCATTGTAAAAAATAAAAAATAAAAAATAAAAAAAAAATAAAAAAAGGGTCGAGCAGCGCCTCAGCCATACCGAGGCGCACGCCTCGCCTCCTAGTCAAGGCGCGCCTCGGCCTAATGGCCGAGGCGACATCAGCCACAGGCTGAAGCCACGCCTCGGCCAAGTGGGAGAGGCCTCGACACAAGCTGAGGTGCGGCGCCTCAGCCGAAAAAAAAAAATAAATAAAAAAAAAGGCCAGGCAGGCCTCAGCCTCAAGGCGAGGCGCGGCGCCTCAGTCGAAAAAAAAAAAAAAAACCCACGTCGGTCGAGCGACGCCTCAACCTCGATCGCCAAGCGACGCCCGCCGGCTGACAAACGATTGATCGGGTGAAACGCCTCGGCACGGTCAGTCGAGGCGATGCCTCAAACAATCGCTAAGGCGACGCCTCGGCCACGAACATCGAGGCGCGCCTCGGCCACGAACGATCGGCCAGGTGCACGCCTCGGCCATGATCGGTCGAGGCGACGCCTCGGCCGGAGGCACGCACCTCGGCCAGCCTAACCAGCCATCTCGGCCAGCATAAAAAAAAAATCATGTGTGATTGGAAACTAAAATCCATACTCGGATCAACCGGATTCTGCACGATATCAAGCAAATCCATTACTCCCAAGTCAACTCAAACACATCTTGACTCAGGAGTAGGGGGACTGGTGACAGGATAATAGGGCTGCACCCGACCCGGATCACAAATGGGCATTGACCAGCACCACAATGGAACCCAACGGACAGAACTCCAACGGATAGAATTCCAACAGGTGTCTCCTTATGGATATTGAAGCCACTATTGATGCCCATTGAAGAAAGAGGAATAAATGGCTCATCATTATGTCTCATCATGTCTCATCATGTCATTACTCTTAGGAATTGATATAAATAGGACTTCTCCTCAACTAGGGAGACACGTTTAATACTCTGGACAAAGACACTGTACTTTCTATACTAAGAACTAAGGTAATACAACTATTGTTACTTTTCTTATTCGTTATATTTCCGGTAACATTATTACCGTCAATATGTTACATACAAATAATTAATATATGTATATACGTTACACATATAATATAATACATAAGTATGAAAAATATACATATACAATTATATGATGCAAAAATATGTACACATTTTATTTAAAATAATTATTATGTATTTCAAAATAATGCACATATATTTATAATCAAAATTATAATTATAAATACTTTATTATATATTTATTATAACAATAACAATAATAATAATAGGATAAAGATGATGTGATTTATTTTAAAAGACTTGATCACAAAGGAAATGGGTGATCAATTGAAACCAAAAAAAAAAAAAAAAAAAAAAAAAAAAAAAAAAAAAAGAATGTAGAAAGGCTAGAAAAAACGGGTATCACACTCTTTCATACTTTGACTCAAACTAATTGAATTTTTATTTTGAGAAATTGTTATCTAATCAACCAAACTAAGTTATACTTTAACTAATTGATTAATTCGTCCAAATAACTAATTTTTATATATATAATTTATTTTATATTATATATTTGATAAAACCATATTGTAAAAATTGTACTACGTTACATTGGATATCTCTTAATGTACAAATAGTAGACTAATGTCGTTAGGATAGTCATTCGATTAATTTGATTAATTTTGAATCAAACTTTGGGATGAAGATGCCATATATAATAGTAGAACAAGCAATTCATAGGAATTGATGTGACAAATTAGTAAAATAAGTGATACACACACTTGACATGACTAGTTGTAACACCCCGTGTTACGATCCCTAAACTAATTAATCGTTTAACCAATCACCCAAAAGAAAGAATTAAATTACAGTAATTAATTAGGAAGAGCTCACCATAGTCCATGGGCCCCATCTCTAAACCCAACCCCTAGTCCTAGAAGAATTAGACCTAAGATATATAAAAAGGGAACTTAGAAGGCACCTAGAATTCCCACCACAATAACCTCTCACCACCCAAAGAGTTCCAAGAATTCCCTTAGGAGGAATCAAGAAAGCAAGAAAGCTTAAACAAAGACCTTCATAGCCAAGGAATTAATTTAAGGCTAAGAGGTAACCCCATGTCTCAACAAAACCTATTTTCATAGCTATGATTCCCCCCTTAGGGATTTCCCCCATGTTTATTGTGTATTGATGATTGGTAATATTTTATTGATGATTGATGTGATAATTCCATGGTGATCTTGATGATCTTGATAAATTTGATATTATGGTGTTCTTGATAATTAGGGTATTCTTGATAGTTATGGTGTTTCTTGATAATTAGGGTATTCTTGATATTATGATTTCTTATAGGGTATCTTGATAATGGTTCTTATAATAGATTTCTTGTTGATTAGATGATGTTTTTGTTGATTATGTGATGTCCTTGATGTTTATGTATATTCCTCCGAATCTTGATATTAAAGGGTGAATTGGGTCTTGTTGATTTAAAAGTGATTAGAACCTAGGTTGAATCGTATGATATTATTCTTGGTATATTGGGTGGGAATTCGCATGTTTGGTGTTAATTATGTTTAGGAAAGCATGATAGGTTATGTGCCGTATGTTCTCGCTTTTGATCCGTTAATTGTCTACGTGTCGTTGTCAATTGCGTTTGAAAGTGTCTAAGCATGGTTTCGGGATCACAAAGGTTCCCGGGGGTTTTTGGTGAAAAAGAGTCAGTGGGGGTAGGTGGGTAGGGGACCCGCCACTACCTGCGGCCAAGAAGGACAGCTCCGGCAGCGGGCAGCTGCACGGAACAGTAACTTCGGCGGGCAGCCGGCGGGTGGCCCCTCACCCACCGGCTACCCGCTGGAAATTATCCCAACCCGGGATTTCGGCTTCCCCGATTGATGTCCCCCCGACCCCGTGGTGTCCTAACGGACCCTCCTATCGTGCTATGTCTAGTTTAATGTTCAGATACCGTTCGTAGGTCGAATGAGTCTCGTATATTGCATGCTAGCGGGAATGGGTATCCCGATGACCCAAGAGGTATGAATCCCTTAGGAGTATCCTTAGTTGTGGATGACCACACATAGGTTTCGTTATATGTTTTCCCCTTCCCAATGTGTTAATGTGGTTGCATGTGCTTTCTATGTGTTATGTGTGCATGTACCCCGACTTGGTTAAGATCAATCGGGCTATACGGGCAGTCGGATGGGTTGAGAACCATACCGGCTATTAACCAGGCCAGTTAAGATCGGTCAGGTATATAAAATATTATATAGGACTGAGGTCCACTATACGGGCAGTCGGATGGGTTGAGAACCATACCGCTGTTAACCAGGCCGGTTAAGATCGGTCAGGTATAAAATATTATATAGGACAGAGGTCCACTATACGGCAATTGAATGGGTTGAGAACCATCCCAACTGTTAACCAGGCTGGGAAAGACCAGTCAGGTATATAAATATTATATAGAGCTGCGGTTCATCAGTCAGTTGCGATCGACTCCTCCGTATTGTGAGACGGGGCAGGGTGCTGCGGGGCCGTGTCAGAGCTATATGCGCTGACCCTCATGTATGGGCATGCGATTGGTCCTGTGGCGGCAACAAAGTGTGCTATGTGATGATATAAGAAGATTGATGATACGACTGTTATGGAAACGTGACCATAGGATTCTTGCTAGCAATACTTAATTGTGGTTGTTGATTGTGCTTATCTATAACTGTGCTCTATGTGAGAATTGTATATGCTTGATATAACTATTGCTTGTGTTTAGCCCTGTCTGTCGAGTCTATCCCTGTTTCAAAAGCTAGAGTTCGTAAGATATATCTTCATGCTCAAAATGGTTTTCGTATATCTATATATATCTCTATATGTATTGTATTTCAACGCGTTGGAGTGGGTTACCAGCATCTCTCGCTGAACAGATATATTTGGCTTTCAGGCATAGAAGAATAAGTCACTGGAGCGCGCTAGAGCTTGGAGCGTATAGAAGTAGATAGTTCCCCTTTCGGCCTGCGTGCCATGTTTATGCATTTACATTTTGAGGATACTAGTTAGTTAGCCTATGCACCTGAGTTCCCTAGCTCAGGTGTGGCATAGCACCCCGAACGCTTGTATTATGTTTTGGGATTTAATGAGATTCTATCTTTATTATATAAGTTTTAAAAGTCTTAAAAATCTGGGGTGTTACACTAGTTAAGAGCCACATATATGAAAATTCAATTTAAGAATTTTCCTATAATAAGTGATAGGGATTATTCCCAATGCCACGCGTCAATGCGTTGACCGGTCCTGAACGTATCGATCATGCTTGGCTTAAACCGGTCAGCGTCAGGTCGGTTAATGGGTCTACCCGGTCAATTGAAGCCGCTAAGCTCCCTGAAAGGGATGTACTGTTCATACTGAGGGGTCGTTTCCTCCCGGGTGCATGGCCGTCACGCGGCCAGCATGCCCAAGGCCCGGGTGTTGTCCCCTCAATTCCTATACGGGGTTGGCCAACAGACCATGGCATGGTCCGTTGGCTAGCACTATTGGGTGATCTGGTGTACCATCTGTGTGCACTAGACACCTTCCTCTCCCTGAAACACAAACTAGTGCAAACCAACACTCCAAAACCACAATAAAAACAATCATAGATCATATACAATACACCAATAGCTCAACCACAACATCTATCTAGCATTTCTACACATTTAACCACAACCTAACAGTTAACAGAGAACAAAATGATAGTGTGGGAGTCCATGGTTTATACCTTTGCTTGTTCTTCTTCCTTGTGTGTATCTCTTCCTCCTCTTTACTCAACTTTCACCACTTCCACTTCCTAGACTCCTCAAACAACCACACAAACAACACACAAGAAGAGAAACCTCAATATTGAAGGCTAAGAGAAAAAACTAGAAGCAAAATGATGAATGGAGGAGGATGAAAGCTTAGAAACTTACTGTGAATGGTTTCTTCCTACTACATAGAACACAAGGGAGGAGACACAAGGAGAAAGAGATAAGAGAATCAAGCAATGGAATAGTATGGCTTATAAAGGGTGCAAAACTCTAGCAGGATCTTCAATGATTGGTTGGGGGTGGAATGGTAATTTGACTTGATTTCTAAAAGATCAGACAAAGGTAGAAAGCTTATGGTCCACCTTGCATCATGGACCAAAGTCTAAAAATTGGATTTTGGATAACTTGGGTCAAAAATAGATTTTCTAAAAATATTTTCTAGTTAAAACACTTGGTTCAAGTTTCTCAGGTTCTTTTCCGGTTTCACTCAGATTGACTTTTTGGGTCAAAGCTTGGTATATAAATGTACTCGAAATTTAGGATTTTCAAAATAGAATAAACCTCAGTGTTCAATTTATTAAAAACATAGTTTAAAATATTTAATTCAAACACTGTTTCGAAATAAAATTTTGGAAGAGTGAAAATGGCTATTTTGGAATTTATAAAATTGGAATTAGAAAATAAATTTTGGGTTGTCACAAGAACCCCATAATACCTCATAAAAGATCAAGGGGGCTTTGAGAGAATCAAAATGAATCCCAAGCCCCTTGAGGACCGGACATGGTAGCCTGAGCCATTCTTGCTAGGGCCGCCTGAACGACCCGTGGTGATTTTCCACGACTTGAGTATCCAGCCTCTTCAGTCACCAAAAAGGTGGTCACCATTCGATTTCTGTTATCATCGGGCGACCGGGAAAGTCGTGCCCCGTTGCTCCCAGAGACCAGAAACGACTGACCGCCACTGTTGTTGGTTGAAGATTTGGGGGGGTTCAGCATGTTCCCCCGGATAATCTGCAATCGCCTTAAGGGTGGAGTCATCGTCGGAAGCCCGATGAGGTTCAAAACCTCTATTGCATTGTCGTAACGTCGGACGTGCGCATTCTGGCTATCAGAGTCAGACAAGTCTACTCCCTAGAGTTAAAGCGGGAAGACGGTTCAGAAAGGGGTGTCCAAGAATGTTTAATAAACGACAACCGGGACTAAGAATTTAAATAAAGTCCTAAAGTCGAGAGACTTACCGGTTACGAATAGTTGGAGAAGAAGGAAGAAGCTGTCGATATGCGCTTGGGGTTGCTCGGGAAGCTCCAGTCTCTAAAAGGCGAAGCGTGAAGCACAAAAGCCCTGAGGGGCGCCCTATTTATAGGGAAACTATGAGGGGGAAAACGTTTCAAATTTCGAAACTGAGGCACAGTCCCTGAGGCTATTGCGAGCGTTAGTGGGTGCAAGTTAAAAGGGCAAAGATGGTACTCCATGATTGCATCATGTGGACGACGGGGCCCACTTGATTTTGCCTAGTTTTTCCTCATTTAAAGCTGCCTACTGTCCAACAGAACCCCTTTCCGCTAGAACGGCGACGTGCTAAGTCACCGGCTTGGGTGTAACACCCATGTTTACGGCTCTAACCCGGACATAATTATTTAATTTACTTACATTATAATAATTAAAGAGATTTGATTGGATTAGGATCTCCCATTTAATTATTAAGGTGGCCACCATGGATATGGACACTTATCCTTAAACACCTTAAGGTCCTATTAGGAACTCCTCGAATAAGTGAATCCTTACTATTCAAGACGTAGTCAGGACTCCTAAATATACTAATAACGAGGACTTAGGGGCACCATAGCACTCCAACCACAATTGATTCCACCCACAAGATACTCGGTTTCCTTGTCAGCAACGTAGGAGAAATCACGAGGGGGAGATTTAAGAAAGACTTAGTAGTCAATGATCTAATTAAAGGCTAAGAGGTAACC
>VALG01009759.1:31417-46785 GCA_009835305.1 Ipomoea purpurea
AACACCAAATTGGAAAATGCTTCAAAAAGTCATTTTTCCGGGTTTCCAAACAGACCCTTAGTATAGGACGTTTAAAGTTACCAAATTAGTTTTTATGTTTTAATCATTTATATTTTTATCCAATCATTTAAAAATTGAAAATAAATTGAAATCCTGATTCATAACACCCAATTGTTTTTCATTTTTTATTTAACATTCTATTTTCCTTCAATTTTAACCCGTTCATTATAAAGAAAAGTTTGAGCAGATAACTAAACTTATAGAATTAATCTAATCCACTATGTGAACTTATTATTGTTTTATTAAAATGATTAATTTTGATGCATCTCAGATGTATAGATGCTTAATACATCAACAGTGATGAGGAGCGTGGACAATCATTAAAAATAAAATTAATATTAATTATGGTCTTTTTTTGCAAATTATCTAAGACTTGAATATTTTTAGGAAACTCTTTTTATTTCTAATTAACAAATTATATACTACTTTCCTAAAAAACATACTTATTACTCTATATATCTAATTATTAATATTTGAATTAATATTAATATCCCATCATCCAGCCCGTTAAGAGCATTTTTTTTTTGAAAAGCAATTAAAAGCCTTTAATAAATAAATTCCTTATTTATTTTTTTTGAGAAGCAAACTTAATTCATCTATATCAAAGAATGAAGAATGTTTACAAGGAAGATGGAGGGGAGTCCAGCCACTCCCGCAACCTGACTCAGAAAAAGGCCTCCCTAGAAACACAGTGAGCGGACGATTCGCAGATCGCTTAACAAAGTTGAATTTAACATCCTCAATTTGGGATGCCAAATCCTTTACATCGTCTACCAAAATACCAAAAGATGAACCAAAAACACAGAATGAATATACAAACCAGCTGTGAGTCCATCCACATCCACACCTCCAGTCCCGTTCCCTTGAGCCAACTGAGAGCCTCCCTGACACACAAGGCCTCAGCTTCCTTCACCAAATAAGCACCTGCTACAAGCACATTCTTAGCAGCCAAGAATCCCCCACTATCGTCTCGCAGCACCCAACCCAACCCCATCCATCCTTCCTCCTGGCGGGACTGAGACATCCGTATTCAATTTCAATCTGCCAACCGGGGGCTTCTTCCAGCGGTCCACGTCCACCGGGCCATTTACCCGGTGCTCCTTATTCGCCCCACGCCACCCTCCAGAAAGTCTAGAGCTCGCTGCACCACCATGGCTGAGCTATACACACCCTTCCAGACACTATCATTCCTGCTTGTCCACAGTCCCCAACAAACCATTACAAACCTTGGCAAAGAGTCAGCACATAACTTTCCAACACACCAAAAAAACCAGTCAGAGACATTATCACTGTATAAGCATTCAGCTGTGACACCCAATAGATTCCAAACCCGCCTGGCCTCCACACAGTCCACAAAAAGATGGAACGCAGATTCGCACAGCCTGCACATATGGACAATCGAGTTGAACAAGCTACCCTCTTTTCACAGCCAACGCATCACGTGTGGGTAGAAATCAGAAGCAGGCTGCCAACAAAAACATTTTACCTTAGGGGGAACATGCAACTCCATAATCCGTGACCATGGGCCGATCATCCGGGGCAACCATGGTAATCCGTTTGTAGCACGACTTAAACAGAATAACATCCCCTTCGGATCCCAATGCCAAGCCAGCGATCAAACAGGCCGCGCCAACTAACCGGGATATTCTAATCAAACTCGCATCACGGGTATTAAAAATATCATTAACACAACATAATCACATCCCTGTACTTGGTCATTCAACAAGGACGTTACCGAGCTCCAATTACCGACTCGGTGCAACTCAGTTTCCACATATGGGTTGTTGTCATCCGGCAACCAGGGATCTATACCAATTACCGGTCTGCCCCATTCCCGACGTCCGCTCCTACGACCCTCTTCAACACCCTTGTACCGCCATAATACCCTTCCAAATGTAAAGAGGTTTACTGCCCTCCGTTGCCTTCAAAGAAAACCACTCTCGGGTAATAACGCGCTTTTAGACCCGTGCCACCAAAGACTAAGGCCTGGTTACCAAGCGCCAGGCTTGCTTCCCAAGCAATGGCCTCATTCATACTCAGCAATTTCCGGTTACCCTAAACCCCCACAACCCTTTGAGGCTTACACAACCCTTCCAAGAACGCCACCGATTTCCCCGTCCTCTCTTACACTTGCCAGTCCACCAGTAACGTGGTTCATCAAAGTCTCAATCTCACGACACAGCCCTACAAGGTAACAAGACAAATCATCATTGCAAACAGGTGGGCTTGCCTGAATCACGTTCTTCAACAGGGACTTCCCTACCTGCTCTGATAGGAACTTTGCACTCCATGATCTTATTCTTGCAAGTATTCTATCCTTGATAAACCCCAGAATCTCCTTCTTCCTCCTGCCTACTAGGGATGGGCAGCCCTAGATACCTCCCACTCGTAAGCCCCTCCTCCACTCCCAGAACCTCCACCACCTCCATCCCAGCACACTTCTGCTGAACATTGTGCACTAAAACACGCACGTGGACCATTATTCACTTCGTTACACATTGGCCCGAAGCCTTCGAGTTAAGTATCAAGAACAACTCATCTGCACGCTTCATCAGATTTGCTCGATGAAACAGAGAAACATCAAGCAAATAGACAGATGAGACGATCGCCGGGCTCCTCTAAGGCAACTGTTGACACCATTCAACACACCCCAGCCATTTCTCCTCTCCAACAAAGCACTAAGGCCCTCGCGTTACAAACCAAGAATACAGAATAGGGCGAAGCGGGTCCCACCTGTACGAAGACCCCTTCCAGGTATAATAAAGGGCCCCAACTGCCGGTGCTTCATGAGCACACTTACCGCCACAGGACGTTAACCGATCATATGCTCAACCCACTGCTTCGGCAACCCCCATTTTCGCATTACATCCTCAGATATCACACCATCTCAACTCCTCATTCATAAAGCTTTGGACATGTCCAATTTCAGCTCACACACCATTCTGTCCCTGCGTTTCTCCTCTTCATTTAGTGGTGCACCTCATATGCTAACATTATATTATCCGAGATTAATCTCCCCGAGGATAAAAGCACTCTGCGCACTGGAAATCAGGTTATTCAACATAAATTTCAACCTATTTGCACATACCTTTGCCGCGATTTTATACACCACATTGCACAGAGCTATAGGGCGGAGGTCTTTCATAGACACCGGACTCGGCTTTTTCGGCACCAACACAATAAAGGTTTCAGTTGCCTTCTGGGGCAACTTTGCAGTCTCAAGAAACTGCTTACAAAATAACCACACCTCACCCCCGACAAATGTCCCAAAAGTGCTGAAAAACCCGGACCAAACCCATCTAGCCCAGGCGATTTGTCAGGATGATTTGGAAAGTGCTTCACGAACTCCTCCATACTCAGCGGTCTTAAAGCCCCGCATTATCCGCATCAGAAACCCTCTTTGGTAATAACATCTACCACTTCCTGTATGTCCCCGTAGTCCGGTGAGAACAATTCCTCAAAGTAGGCCACCATCACTCCCCTAACTGGTCCTCCCTTTCGACCCAATTACCCTCCCCATCCTGCAATCTCACCACCTTATTCCTCCACCTGCGGGCCTTTCACCGAATTTGGAAAGAACCTACTATTCACATCACCCCCTTATACCAGTTTGCTCTTTTGCCCGCTGCTCTAAGAACATACTTTGTTGCTTCTAAAAACAATTGCTCTTCTGCGCAGGCTGCACTAGGCTCTCATTCCATACCCATCTCGTCGCATACACAACCTTTTCCATCTGGCTCTTACAAACGGTCTACTTCCCTTTCGCTGGAACTCCTTACTTATCACTGACGGCCAACGAGCAGTGTCTGCTGGACACTTACCCAATATGCTACCGAGAGTAGTCATCCCAAAAGCAGCACTGGGCCTTCCAACTCTGCACCCACCAATCTCCCGACGGCACACATACTCGCACGGCGTAGCACATATTCAATAAAGCACGACCTGCTGACGTCTCCGCTAAACCCCGGGTACACAAACTGGCAGTGACTACACCAACGACCGAGTGAGTCGCTGTAAGGGACCAACTAACAGACTGCCCGTACACACTCAACCAAGAACTAAGCATGTCATCAGAAGCAAGAACACGATCCAACTTCCTTCCTCAATCATATGATCAGTTACCCCTGGAAAAATTTCCAGCCAAGTGAACTGCATTCCCACTAAACGAAGCACATCATGGCAATCCAAAATCACTCCACCGCCGCTCTAAACCCATTACATCTGGCCACATACGGGTGAAGGCACGCGCCCAATCCGTTTACTCAAGACCTGGTCCAAAATATCAATTAAAGATCAGCCCACGACCCAACCCAAGGCAACCTGACTTCAGCCCCGATAGCGTCACCGCAGACATCTGCCAGGCCAGCCTAAACCGTCATGGCGTACTCGTATCCGGCATATCCATAATAACCACCACTTAAGCGCCACTTGGGGCTCCCAACATACAACTCAACCTCTCGCGTCCACATGATTAGCAGAAAAACGTACCCTCAATTTCACCGTGTTCATCCACAAAACAGCCCCCACCACTATGTCCATCCGAATCCACAGCAAACACACTATCATACCGTAACTGCACACGCACCTCTTCCATCCGGTGCCTATCAACAAACGTCTCAACTAGAAAAGAAACTTGGCCTCTTAGAGCGGACCAAGTCCGCTAGTACACGAATCGCCGTAGGGTTGCCAAGCCGCCCGACAATTCCATGATAAAAGACTCATAATTCTGTGGGTCCTGCGCCGCAAGACCCGCCTCCAAGCCGTTTTTTGAAACGTAGCATCCACAATCCATCCCCGAGACCGTCTCCGCCACCACCTCCTCCACCCGCCGCCGTTTCTGCTCCCCACACACCACACTACCCCGTCCCCCCTCACCACAACACTGCCCCCTTCTTCCATTCCCACTTCACTCCCCCACACCTCCAAATTGCCGCCACCATCCTTACCCAAATCACTGCCCCCATCCACACCAACCATACTGCCAACATCCTCGCCAACCACACTGCCAACATCCCCCTCAACCCAACATTATCCTTACCACACTCCCCACACCGCCACCTCTCTCCCGTCCCATTAAATTCCCCCCAACACAGACCCCACACTGTCCGGTACCACATTCCCCAACACAGAACCCCTAACACCCCCTACACCGCCTCCAACCCCTTTCTCCACCCCGGCCTCCCCAACTAACCACCACCCTTCCACGCCAAAAACTGGCCACATCCCCCCATTGCCGGAGACCTCCAGTGCTTCCTCTCAACAGCCACTTGCGGGTGATCCAACATTGATTCTGCGTCGGCACAGCTCTCCTCGTCCCCGCCCTGAGCCAGGCCCCATACGGCTTATCCACAATCGGCTGCTCCTGTCCCAGATGCTAGACGGCAGAACCTATCCCCATGCCAAATACCCCACACATATAAAAAATGTGGGCAGCCTTCTCGTACCGGAATTATCCACCACAACCCACTCCGCATTCCCCTTCTTCAATCTCATCTGCTTCTTAAGAGGATTAGATACATCCCAATAAGGACCCGAACACGAAAAGAAGTACGCATTGAACCATCAAAATTAATGCGGAATCTGTTTGTACCAACCGTGCCCACAAGACGCGCCAATTGCCCTTACCACCACATTAGACCCGAAACCAGCTGCAATGCCATGTATCTGAAACAGAAAACTCCAGCATGTGTCAGTGCCCCGTCTCCGCATCAACACCGGACGCACGATTCATTCAACAGCACAAACTCTGTTTCATATGCCATGGCCCCTCACCTCAAAATCCGAGGCCCTGTCCCCTCATGGTAGAACGGAACAAGTACTTACGTGGTATCAACTCCCTCGCATATTAACCCCCATTCAGCGGGCTGCCACCCCCTGCCTTGTTATCTGGAAAAACCCAAAACGACTGACCTGGGATGATTATTAACCTTCCCAACCTGCATACATAGCGCCTTCCTCCAACAACCGGTGCTCCCAAAATCATCTGCGACTGCATGTAAGTTCCCAATCATCATCTAGTAAATCATAAGTTCAGCCCTGCATCTGCTCACCACATCATCACCGCTTCATCGTGGATGTTGCCGGCGAGCACCTCACGTCCACGACCAAAATCGCAAAAAAAGTCACAAAACCTAGAACTCGCGAAAAGCGGCGAGAGAAAAAATCGATGATCTCAGATGTGACGGTTAACCATACATAGAAATTGAGTTCTATTACTAAACGTTATTTTAATAATTGACGATTTGTACAAATCTTGAATTTGAAGCTTTACCTTAACTATTTTGTAAATCAAGCTTGCAAAATGATGGGTGTTCTATAGACTGATGAACACTTAATACCTGTAATTCATTATCTGTTGAAATTAGTCAGAACCCTAACTGTTTCAATCGAAAATTAAATTTTATATATGGAGGCAATTAGAAGCAATATTTCCCAATTATTGAAAGAACAAACATAACTAATGTACACAAAAGACAGCTGTTCTGGAGTTTTTTTTATAGACTAACCAAAAGGTCAATAAATATACACAAATGTTTAAATTAGGCCGAATGCATTGACCTAAAAAATATGAGTAAGATATTTCCAACAAATCAAAATTAATAAAAACATTCATCATTCAAAATTCTGAAGAAATCATCAAGACAGCATAATCGTACAAAAATTAAGAAAAAATTAGTGAAGTTACTTAGGCTTTTTGCGGTTTATTGACGATGATCTCCAAATCCAACGAATTCTGAACAATCAAATTTCGAAACATTGTACTGAAGTTACGATAGAAGAACACCTAGCTGCCAAATTTTTGGTAAAATTCGTTTATGTGTTACTTAAACACATAAACTGAAAAACACAGTTCAATCGCGAAGCGAGTGTGATGAACAAGCTTCACACAAGTGTATTAGTTGATGTGTTAGAACAATCGAAAGCTAGGAAAAAATGCTTTGTGCAACATTGCGGACCAGATGAGAGAGTGTCGGAGCTGGGCTAGAGAGAGGCGGCAGGAAAGCGAAAGGTCGGGTAGGGCAAATGGATAAGGATTTGGCAGGTTTTTGTATGGCGATTGAACGGGTCCGGGTTATGGACTGAGTATGTGTATTGGTTGGGTTTTCAAATTTATGGGTCAGCATATATCTCATTGCTATTAATAAATGTTATTTTAGCTTATAATAATATCACTTACCAAATTTATTTAAGTTAGTATGGTCCTACTCATTGTATATGTTTATGTGACTGATCAATTTTTTTTCCGATATTTTAGTTTTAATAATTTTAAGATGATTAAAGTTATATATTTGCCCTAATGGTAACAAGTCTATAAAATAACTTTAACATTATGTTATTATATGTATTTAAATAATACTTACTTATATAGTTAACAAATAATATACACACTGTTGCCTAACAATGTGTAGATTTAGTAGTTACTGGTGCGCACAATAATGTGGACCACGATCCTTAATTACTGGTCATACTGATGATATAATCGAGCTAAACAGTTAATTTGACTGTGAATTATAGGTTGTATAATACTGGTCTAATTACTTATTTTGACTTACATATAATTCAGAGAATTTGGAGAATTCATCAGTAACACCCCATGTTAACAGGCCTTTAATCCTGGATTAATTATTTAATTAATCCTGCTAATAATAATTAAATATGATTTAATTATGTTAGATTCCCTTTAATCAATTAATAGGGTCCACCATGAACCGTGGACCCTTGCCTAAATTAGAGGCTTAAGCCTATTAGGAATAAAGGAAGTAGGCCTCTTTACTATTCAGATTATGATTAGGATCCCGCTTTAATTAATATGGTCCAATGTGGATCATGGACCCTTATCCCTAAAGCAAGTCCCAAAGTCCTAAAGGAATGGAATCAGTAAACCCATACCATTCAGGCCTTAATAGGAGTCTTAAATATATAAATAAGGGAACTTAGGAGGGCACCTAGAATTCCCACCACAATAATCTCTCACCACCCAAAGAGCTCCAAAAATTCCCTTAGGAGAAATCAAGAAATCAAGAAAGCTTAAAGAAAGACCCTTCATAGCCAAGGAATTAATTAAGGCTAAGAGGTAACCCATGTCTCAACAAAACCTATTTTATAGCTATGATTTCCCTTAGGGTTTCCCCATATTATTGTGAATGGCGAAATTAGGTAATTGTTATTGATGTTGATTGATGATTCCATGGGAGAATCTTGATAATCTTGATATTGGGAGTTTCTTGATAATTATGTGTTCTTGATGATTAATGTTCTTGATGATTATGTGTTGTTCTGATGATTATGATGTTTTTCAATGATTAATTGGTATCCTTGATGATTTGTGTTGTTCCTACGAATCTTGCAATTAGAAGACAATCGTATTCTTGTTGATAATAAAAGTGCTTAAAACCCTAGGTTGTATTATGATTGATTCTTGGATTATCGGGTGGGGAAATCGCATGTTTTGGGTGTTGATTATGTTTAGAAAAGCATGATAGGTTATGTGTCGTTCGTTTTCTCGTATTTGATCCGTAATTGTCTACGTGTTGTCGTTAATTGCGTTGTAAAGTGTCTAAGCATGGTTTCGGGTTCCACAATGGTTCCCGGGGCGAAAAGTTTGATGAAAAGAGTCAGTGGGGTAGGTGGGGGGTAGGGGACCCGCCACCTACCCACGGCTGAGAAGCACTGTTCCGGCAGCGGCAGCCGGCGGGCGGCAGCTGCCCACCGGCGACCCGCTGCCCGGAACATATTGTCCGCGGCAGCCGGCGGGTGACCCCCACCCACCGGCTACCCGCTGGAATTTTCCCACCGGGACCCCGGCTTCCCCGTTTGATGTTCCCGATCCCCGTGGTGTCCCAACGGACTCCGTTTGTCGGTGCCTATGTCTAGCTTGATAATTTCGGTACCGTTCGTAGGTTTACTGAGTCTATTATATTGCATGCTAGTTGAATTGGTACCCCGTTGGCCTAGGTGGAAGAGTATGAACCCCTAGGACTAATCTTAGTATGTGATGGATCACGCATAATTTTGTTATACGCTACTTACCCCCCCCCCTTCCCCAATGTGTACATGTGGGTTGCATGTGCCTGCTCATGTGTTATATGTGCGTGTTGCCAGCAATCTCCTTGCGATCAGTTAGGATATCCTGAGCTGCCGGTTCCAGAAGCAGGCGCTGCAGTCAGATGGGAAATTCCTGGCTGTAGTTCTATGACCAACTATCCTGAGCAATCGCGGTTCAGCAAGCTGGCCTGCAGCTCCAGATCAGGGTATTCCTCGGAATGTAGTCAGATGACATTACTCCTGAGCTGCCGGTTCAGAAGCTCGGCTGCAGTCAGATGGGTTATTCCTGGCTGATACGTCAGATTTGGGAAACCATTATCTGAGCCTGCGGTTCAGAAGCTGCGCTGCAGTCCAGATGGGTATTCTGGCTGCAGTCAGATGAATTCTCTTGGCTGCGGTCCACTGTTTGGTTGCGATTCAAAATTACGTGTCTCGCCTTATCTAATCGAGTCATTCCCGTCTTTTAAAGCTAGAGTTTAAGGATATATAACTTTCGTTGCTCAAATGGTTTTCGTATATCTATATATAGTATTGATATATGTATTGTATTTCAAACGCGTTGAAGTTGGTTAACCAGCATCTCTCGCTGAAATAGATATATTGTGGCATTTCGGCACAGAGCGATAGTGCCACCGGAGCGCGTTAGGTGGAGCGTAAGAAGTAGATTCAGTTTCCCTTTCGGCCTGCCGCCATAAATTATGCGTTGCTCCTTTGTTGGCATATTAGTTAGACCCTCGTGCACCCGGTCTCTCGCAGCCCCCGGGTGGCATACCACCTTTGACTTTATGATACATACTTTGGGACTGTACATGAGGTAGCTCACCTTTTCATTACGTTTTCCAAATGCCTTGAAATCTGGGGGTGTTGCTACAGTTGGTATGCCAGAGCCTACAGTTTGAGGCCTCTAGGATAAGACTGATAGGAAATATTTTTGTAAGTTTTTGATGGCCAAATGTACTTTAGATCCCTTAGTCCTCCTTAGAGTCTTTAGTACAAGCATCATAAAATCAGAATAAGAAATCAAGGAATCTACCCATAAGGGACACGAACAACATTAATTTGGGAAATTAATTTTGGTCCCTACAAGTATTCATCCGTGAAAGAGCATAAAGCAATAGTGTTGCAAGGATCGTACCGGATGAGCTTTAACGATGAAATGGTAGAAAGGTCCTTACTCTAAAAGTGATCACACCTGACGATCGATTCGCCTAAGGAAGCTATATCTTCTATAAGCGCCAGATTTTCGGAAGAGGCACAAACCGTGTGCGAGAAGAGCACAAGTGTACGCTAAGGAGCATGATCGTGCTGAAGAAGCAGCACCAACTGTGTGCTAAGGAGGGTGAGTGGCTGAGAAGCGAGCACCCAAATGGCTGGCTAAGGAGCTATGATGGGTGCTGAGCAAGAGAACGAATGTGTGCTAGAGGCGACAGCATGTACTCAAAAAGCCCAATGTGTGCTGAACAGAGCACAATGTTGTCAAAAAGGAGCACAATGCCCACCTAAAGCAAGCACTAGATGTCACCCTAAGGAGCACATGTTTCACAAAGGAGCACAATGCCAACCTTAAGGACGCACAATGTCATCAACAGAAGCCACAATGTACTCGAAAGAAGACACAATTGCCTCAAAGTCAAGGAGCACGATGGTTCAAGTAACAGGACCACAATGTGGCAAAAAAGCAGCAAGCTGCTCAGAATTCTGATAAATTCCGAAAGGACATTATATTCTAAGTCTACCCACATGCCCCAAGATCCAAATTGGCCTGGAAAGACCTTTTGATAAGAACGGCAAAAAATATTTTATGAAGGCATGAATATACAACTTAATCCTAGAAATAAATTCCTACAGATGAATTTATTTCAAAAGATTCGTTGGTATTCAAATTGAAATAAAGTAATACTTTTTAGAGACAACTAGAATCAAGTTGTGCTAAAATTCTAACTTTGTCAGGCAATTGACACAATCAAATCAAAATTGAAGACTCCTTACTATGTCCAAGCCAGTTCAGGCTTATGAACGATTCAAACGATTTCAAATACATCAAAATTAGTCCCCACTCCAACACGGATATATTTGATTAATCTATAAAAGCCATGAAGACTTGAGACAAGCAGGGACCCAAGAGATAGAAGTAAACAAATCAAGTGCAAAATTCAAAAGTGCTAGTCGCTCAAAAAGTCTAGAGATTAAGTCTGAATAGTCTCAAATCTGAGTTGGAGAGAGACATAATCTTGTATTACCTGTAAGTTGTAGAAAAGAGATAGGCTGTGATGCAAAATAGCCCTGTGACGTGAGCTGTGTGCAAAACACTCGTAGTTGCTAAGTGTAGCTTGTGGTGCCAGACAGCTTAGCTTGGCGTTGAGTATAGCTGTGTGCCGAAATACCGAAGTTGAGTGTAGCCTGTGTGCGAGCACTCGGAGTTGGGTGTAGCTGTGTAAACGACATCCGGAAGAAGTGCTTGTGTAGCCACTTATTCCTATTGTAAACTGTGTGTGGAAATAGTGGAATTTCTCCTAGAGTGAAAGGGGAAAGTGGACAGGAGATTACCGCCACTTCGAACCACTATACAATTGTCGTCTCATTTACATACCCGCACTTGACATTATTCTTGCTATATCTATTAATCTCATCCGACTAACCGTATTACTATTCACGTTTAATCCTCTAATCATTCCCGGGTTTACGTATGTTCTCCAGTTGCATGTGACTCAAACTTCTCCAACTTCTCAAACATTCGTCCACACGGCACGACGTGATACGATTTTTTTACAATCTTTATATTCGTTATTATATAGTGAGTGGCCCATCTCTTTTATATATTCAAGATATCTCCTGTCACCTTATATATCACTTGTACCCTAGCTTTATACATGCACATTTAATTTATTGACTGGGATGACACTAGCCGACTCTTTATTTACTATTATGTACCGCTGTGCAGTACAAAACTTGCTCTATTTACTTGTTACTTAGAGTTAAAGTTACCAAAGAGTTATTCTAATTTAAAAGCTTGAATCTAATTCACCCCCCCCCCTCCCCTAAGACTTTCACCAACCTAATCGGGCGCCAACAATTGAGTATCAGAGCGGCCGATGCCTCATTCGAGTCAAAATTTGTCTCTAACTGAATATCACAATTAGTAAGACAGTTTGTCTACTTTGAGTCAAATTGATTGCTAGACACGATCTCGAAATCAAGATGATCGAAAAAGCAGATATAGTCTTGCCCAAAATTTATTGTTTTCCTTAGCAAAAATTTGATGAATTGGAAATTCGCATGCAAGGTAACATTTCTCCGCAATAACACGACCTGAATGTGGGAAGTAGTTACAAGTGGTCCCTATTGCGAATTCTACAAGTCAACACTCATCCGTAAAACAAGTGACACTCCCCACCAGTACAAGTCCCCAAAATCCAAAAGTGAATGGATTCTCGCGAAGGAATAACAAAAAAACTTGGACCATATTTGGCCAAGGACATTCTTTGCTTTAAATCTTATCGATAACACATTTTCCCCACGGTTCGAAAGTGCAATCCGCGAAGGATGTTTGGGAAACCGCTTCCCCATTCAAATGGAGGAGATGAACAAGAAATAGAGAATAACTAAACTCACTCATACCGGCATTAAAGAAATTTCGAGGATTTCAAGTGTTTAAACGGCCGAGAATTTACCCGACATGGGAAACAAGAATTTGCAAAAATCTTAGGAGCAGATTTCAATGATCTTGGAAAGCATATTAAAATCAAAAGGATTTTCACTCAAAAATTCATAGTGGTCTATCATCATACATGGGACAATGAAAGGTCAACGGCCCACTGGAGAGAACTCATAGGAGACTAAAAACTATCCAACCGATAAAGCTCTTTAGTGATCTAACAAGTTCATGAAATGGATGAAAAAAGCACTCAGAGGAAGACTCATGGAAAGAAAGAACGACGCGCTTATAAGCCGAGCAAACATCAACCTCAAGGTAGTAAAAATGTTGAATTATTTGCTACAATGATCAATTTGCTCTCTTTGTCAACACAATTCAGAAATTCATGACAGCAAGCAACTACAAGAAAAATCCACCAGGAAAATCGTGGAATACCAACGACGAATTTCAAAGAAAGAAGAAAATTTATTCGAGGAAGATTCAAATTTGTGTTAAATTGATAGAAACCGGGACACTCTTGCAGCAAGTTTCCATCATCGTAAGGTAAGTAACAAGTCAGTACACAAACTGTCTAGTCCTCAACAGGAGAATTCAAAGCCAATATGAAGATTTCAAGGAAGAAGAAAAGCCTCCTACAGGTAGACTCCACCTTGAAATAAAGTGAGTCAGGAGAATCTTCAAAGTGATGAAAGTGACACCTCAAAGGGATCAATGCACATGTTGCATGAGTACCTTCCAACAACACCATCAACACGAGGACATGTGTCTTATGGTCAATGGACATGAACGAAAATGAGGTAACATCTAAATCTTATGATTCGTTAATTTTCAAAAATTTTCTAGAGGAAGTCCTCTCCTTTTCCCTTAATGGAAGCAATGTCCAAACCATAATGGACACTCCTTCAACTCAAAGAGCGCAATAATAATCTCGACTCTTGAAAAAAGATCAATTAAATGAAAATTGCAAAATGCTCTACTTGAAGTGAAAGACTTGAAGATAAAATTATTTGTCTTCAAGAAGAGTTAAATCAAGGGAAGTGAGAGAACACAACCTTAGAGAGGTTATAGCAACATTTACACCATTCATCCAAAAATAATGGACAAAATGGTAAATATGCAAAAACCTCAAGTGATAAAACCGGACTGTTATGATCCATCGTGTTCTCAAGCCTCCAAGAAATTGACCAATTCTACTACTACTTTAAAAAATAAAGTTATGTAGTAAAATTTGTAAAAGGTCAAGATAGCACAGTGAGACAAGGAATTGGTTACCAAACTAATGTCAAAATTAATACTGTTGGACCAACCTCAAAAGAAACAATTTTTTCGCAAACAATATACTAAAAACCAAAAGTTGTTCCTAAATGGAAATACACCAATGGAGTCTCAGACAAAGCCATCATACGGAAAATGACGAAGAACATCCAAAGAATTGCTGGCAGAGATTTTATCCCTCTAGAAATAGTTGGTTTTGATGAATAATAAACCATGGGGACTAGTCCAGATTTAATGCCTTTCACAGGCTCAACAATCTTCTTCTCAACGTGCCAGGAATCGAGTCAATTTTCAAAAAACCGGCCAAAATGTTTTCAAAAATTAAATAATGGATATATGTATCATTAATGGTTACCCAATCACCTAAACTTAGATCAGTGAGTACAAGGTGGATTTGGTACAAAGATGACTAACACCCAAGGACCAAGTCAGTTGGGTACCTAAAAAATGTTTAATTCTTTGCAAGGAAGTTTGGTACTTCGATAGTGGATGTTCTAGACACATGACTGGAAATAAATCAAGTCTTGTGAATCTTAAAATATCGAAGGACCAAAAGTCGTATTCGGTGGAAATGAACAATACGGCATAACAAAAGGAATCGGTACAATATTTCGAAATGGTTGGAAATCGAAGATGTATCCTTTGTTGAAGGTCTAAATTCAACTTGTTGAAGCACAAGTCAATTTTCTAACAAAGGATATCTAGATGAGTTCTTCAAAGAGAAGTGCCAAGTAAAAAATAATTCCACAAGAGAAGTTGTTCTCGAAGGAATAAGAAAGAAAAATATGTATGTTGTGGATTGGAACACAACAAAAGAATCAGTGTGTCTACTAGTAAACCACTCACACGCAAACAAGTTGGGAATGGCCAAGAAGTTAATCATCTAACTTCAAGACTAATCAACAAGCTAGCAAGATAACAAAATTTAGCTGAAGGTCTACCCGACATTGTTCTACAAGAAAGTCAAATATGCTGATGTTGCCAAAGAGGAAAGCAAGTCAAGTCATCTTTACAAATCCCAAGGTTCAAGAATCTACAATCAAGACCGTAAGTCTACTACACATGGACTTATTTTTGTCCAGTAGACCCAACAGTTAAGTGGTAGAATATACACTAGTTTTTTGTTGATGACTTTTCCAGGTACACATGGCAATATTCTCAAAAGAAAAATGAGTGGAGCAAAAGTTCCAGACGCTACTTGACAGCTACCCTTCAAAAAGAGAAAGACTTGAAAATTCGGGCAAAATCCGAACGGGATCGTGGAACTGAAGTTCGTGAACCAGTGATCTTGAAGTCATATTGTAATTCCCAAGGAATTCTACATCAACTACTG
>VALG01009763.1:0-34840 GCA_009835305.1 Ipomoea purpurea
CGGATGACTGATAATATGAAACACTAACTGTGTTCCATTAAAAGGCTACACATGTTCTCACCACCGGCCCACAATAGACGACAATTTTATCTGTTTGAAAGTAATTGGGTGACGTGACTCCTGGCGATGCAAATGCACATCTTGGCACCCAACCCTAATTAAATTCACTATATTCTTATTCATTAATGAAACAATAAAGTTAAGGGTGTGTTCTTGGTTGGTAGTGTTTTTCTATAGGAATGGTATGAAAGTGATTTAATTGTCGTTTGAATAGGTTATCCTGTGCATCCATATGCACCATCGCATGGTGATACGGATGCAAAAACGACTCGTTTTAATTAAATAACGCGCAGTCCCTCTCTTTAAAAGAAAAAATCAGGTTCGATTCCCAGCAGCACATTATGTTTGCATGGTCTTTATGGAATTTTAGTTTCATAGATTGATGAAATTTAGTTCATTGATTCTTGGAATTATAGTTCATCGATTATGGAATTGTAGTTCATCGATTATGAAGATTTTAGTTCATAAATTCTGGAATTTTAGTTCATTCATTTCTGGAATTTTTTAAGTTCATAGGATTAGATTCTGGAAATTAATAGCTCAATCGATTATGGAATTATAGTCATCGATTCTGGAATGTATAGTAATCGAGTTGATGGAATTGTTAAGTCTCATATGTTATTTGCTGGGATCGAACCTGAATTATTTATTTTTTAACTGGGAGAGGCGCGTTTTTAATAAACGACGATCGTTTTTGCATCCGTATGGCACCATCATGGTGCATACGGATGCACAACATAATTTGGCCGTTGTCGTTTGGTTGATAGATTTTTAGAATAATGCTATGGGTTATACCCCCATCAATTGAAAAATTCATACCCAAATAAAATAAGGGTTTCATTCCCTTATTCATTTTCAAGCACTACTATTAGTAACCATTCTCATTTCCACCCTACTACCAAACAATGTTAAATACTTCCACCAAAATCCATTTACCATTACCAAGTATTTGATAACCATTCCGACTCTGATTCTTATGTGCGAACCAAACACACCCTAAATTTAGTTCATTTGATTCTTCATAATCAACGTTTGCAAAATTGATCCTCAAATGCATCAACTTTGTTTGCTTTCGTTCTATCACCTTAATAATTTGTATCCATATTTAAACCTAATTATAAAAGAGTATTATAATAAATGATATATTTTTAAAAACAATAACCATATTTGTATTATTACTGAAATAAAGTTGACACAAAATCTGGGGACAGAGTCGCCCACAGAATCATATGAAACTAATAATTTAAAAAATAAAAAATAAAAAAAATTGGCATGCCCACCGATAATCTGCAACGATGCTAATTACGTGTAAAAAATGAAGCGTTGTGTGGAAGCGATTAGGCGTGGCGTTATTCGCTAAGAATAGAAGCACAATAACTTTGCCGTCTCTCTCTCCCCTATCATACGGTTGCTTTCAATATTCGCACGCTAACAGCTCTCCGAAACTGCGATCTTCTCTACAGAGCAAAGCAGATCGATAATCGAGTAGAAGACAATGGTGAAGGACAGGAAGGTCGGAGTGGCCATGGATTTCTCAAAGAGCAGCCAAGGGCGCTGAAATGGGCCATTGATAACTTAGCTGATAAGGGGGACACTTTCTATATCATCCACATCAACACTCACGCCTCTGATGAATCTCGCAATAAGCTCTGGTCTCAATCCGGCTGTCGTAAGTTGGAAAACGAAACTCTGACCTGATTTTGGATTTGATTATGGATGTTTATTTGTTTGTTTGTTTTGATCATGTTTTATAGCTTTGATTCCGCTGTCCGAGTTTCGCGAGCCTGAGTTGTTGAAGAAGTACAATGTAAAGGCTAATATTGAAGTTCTCGATTTGCTTGATACCGCTACTAGGCAGAAAGAGGTATAAAATTCAATCTGATCTCATCACCTTTAACCTCTGTTTATATATCTTCTATGGTGCTTAAGGAAAAAGATCTTTTACGAATCCAATAAATTGTTTATAGATAACCGTTGTTGCAAAATTGTACTGGGGTGATGCAAGAGAGAAACCTCTGTGAGTCAATTGAAGATCTGAAGTTGGATTCATTGGTTATGGGCAGCAGAGGCCTTAGCAGCCTCCAGAGGTCCTTTCTATTAATATTATTCCTTTCTTGCTAATTTTAGTCATAAAATTGACATTCCCCCTTCATTTCTCCACCTGATCTGTATCAAAATCAGTTCTAATTCTGTGATTAATGTCATTTAAGGGTCATGTCATCTTTGAATTTGATTTGAGTTCTTATTACCATGGATGTGTGATATTAAAGTTTTGATGTTTTTTAATGGTGTGATGGAGACAGGATTATCATGGGAAGTGTGACCAACTATGTACTGACAACTGCAACCTGCCCTATAACTGGTGGTGAAGCATCCAGATTTTCACAAGCACTGATGGAGGAAGAGAGGTGATGAAAGTGAGTTGAGTTCCAAACATGAATAAGATGGGGAGTTTTTTATAATTTTATGTTAATGTTCTTGTGTCTTTGTACTATCCAAAGACAAGTTGTGTTCCTACCCAGATTGTGTCTGTATTAGAGTTTATGGTGTTAATTTTATTTCTTTGAGATGTTTTCTCTATAACTTTTTTTAAATGTCATACCATTTTGTTGTTATCGGAGTATTTCTTCTTGCATTAGCTTTTTGTAACCTTCTCCAGATGCCTGCATACCTCCATTATCTCCTAACCTTTTTTTTTTTCTTTTTGAGTGATGAAGAAACCACAACAGTATTCGAGGATGTATACTGGATAAATCTCACAATACTGAGGATGTATACTGGATAAATCTCACTTTGTGGCTATGAGTGCCATTACTAACCCCTTCCCAGGCTGTCGCCCTCTAAGGTGGCACAATATCCTTGTGCGCTCAGCATTAGTTGAATGTTGTGGGGTGCCATTGCTAACCTCTTTCCAGGTTGAGAAGTACAGTAGTAGAAAACGTTTGTTCAACGAAAATGAAAAAAGAAGGAAAAGAAACCATCACTGGTCCCCTAAGATGTCCTATTCAACCTGCTACGGATACACCTTTTTTTTTTTGTTTTTTTTTTTTAATCAAGTGTTCCTTCACTAAAGGAATCTTCAACTGCATGAAAACAAATTCCAAATGAATGGTCATAGGTTGAGTACTACTAACTCTGTTATAATGTAGTATCTATCTTATTGTTCAGTTATGGCCGTTCGACTACGACAATCCTAAGGATTTTTAATTGTATTTATTAATTGCATAATTTTTTATAATAGTGGTATATATAAAACTTGTAACTCAAATATTGTGATGGTTAAAACAAAATTTAATTTACTCTTTTATTTCTTTGAGTGTCAATAAAATTAAATAATTTATTATTCAACAAAATATATTGTTGGTTTTAAGGTTTTTTGGGCCTAGGGAGGTTCAACACGACCGTAGTTGGTGGATTTACCTTTCAAAAATAGAAGGGAATAAGTACTTTTTGTGAGTATGAGTCTCTATTCTCTGGTGGATTTACCTTTCAAAAAATAGAAGGGAATAAGTACTTTTTAATGAGTATGAGTCTCTATTCTCTTGGCATGAACTCGCCCCCTTCCTTACAACTTTAGAGGAGCCTTTTATAGTAGGTCTCTATTGGATTTGACTTAAAACGCACATTTAAGGCCATAATTGGGCCAATTAACCTCTATTTATCTCTAAAGGCCGTTGGACTGCCATTACTGGGCCTTCCAACGGCTCTCTTTGACTGGGCTCTTAAATGCTCCAACGGTCTCTTGTCACTCCCGTCGACCGAACACTCGCGCTGACCTCCGGGGTCGGGCCGACTCTTTGACTCGGTCCATATTTCTCTTGGGCTTTCCTTCTTTTAGGCCTGGCCCCTTCTTCTTTTCGGATCACTCTTTATTCTTTGGGCTTCTTCTCTCTCTCCCAGGCTTTGAGCCCGGGATCCACACCCCATCATATATAATTTATATATTTGATAGAGTAAATTGTTGAATGTTGAATATGATTAATAAGGATTTCAATTACTTAAGATATTATACGAATATTTTGTTAGAATAACATACAATAAATATATATCAAATTCTAAACAAATTAACCAATTAGTTCCTAATTGTACAAGATTTATATATATATGACATTTATTTAGTTACACAATGCGCTTCATTTAATTTTTTAATTAGATAAAGGCAAAAGGGGGAAATAATGTTACAGAATTGTATTGTCTTCCTATAAATGGGTTCAAGCCCATATGGTAACTAGGCCAGTAGCTTGTGACCATATTCTCACAAAGCATATTGCTTCTGCCGAACTGAAATTTCGGATCTAAGGAAGATCCAAATTTATTGTTTAGTCAAACCGGATCCATATTCTATGTTCAAAAAAGTCGGTGTTGGTCCTATTGGAATATACCTAAAGGCTAAAGATTGGCTTGGAGTTGGAGGGACTGTGTTCAAAATACAAAACTTCAAATTCTCAATATACCAAAGATAAAGAGTATAACCAATCCTTTACTATAATACATAAAGTATAAACTATCACTTTACTTTTCAAAACTTCAAATTAACAAATATACCCACACTTAATGAATAAATAAATAAATAAATAAAGAGAAAGAATAACCAAATCTTTAGTATAAAGTATAAAAGAAAAAAGTAGGTATTTCAATTCTACAAGGAATATAATTACTTTTTTCCTACAAATTATTCAAATTATATTGGACCAAATACTTGTTTATAACAAAATAATACATTTCATTTTTGGATTCAAACAAAAGACCCTTTTTCTTGTCTACTTCTCAGAATCTCATCCTTTGTTATTTTTACAAATGGCAACAAGTGGTGTTGATTGTGCGTGAAGCTTCCCATTTATGGTCCATAGCTTTATATTTTGTCTTCCTTTTCAAGATTCCAAGACTTACAATTAAAATTGTATCACAAAGTAATATTTTTAAGGAAAATATGTTAAGTTAGATGTGTGATGTATAACTAAAATAATTTTATATGTTGATTTGATATTGAAAATGTAATGTGTTTGGCACTCTATAGATGCCAAATTATACTAACTATTCTTGAAATTTATCTTGATGGGGAAATACCTAGCATGAGCGATTCCAACCCGAACCTAATTAGATTAGCACATACAGACCCGATCGAATCCCCTTGACTTGAGTAAAATAGGCGAGGCATTCCAAACGGCAGTGGACATGTTGACCATCCTTTCCCATTTACCGACCAAGCAACCATAGGGCGTGAGTACCAAGACCCTAGCCTTCCTCACTGTCACAACTTTTCAGACACGTGGCAACAAAGTTAGACTTCAGGAATCTTTTTACACTTGACACCAGTGTTCTGAGTGACCAGTTATCTGGGCACTACGTGGATGACATGCTGCAATGTCGGCATTCGACACCCTTACCACTTTTAAAAGTGATAGAGTATTATAGACTTGCAAATGTAGAAAATAGGAAAGAAATTGTAAATTTGATGATGTGAGAGTAAGACGCACTTTTAAAAGTGAGTGTATTGCAAGAATAAAGATAGCATGATCTGTAGAAGAAGTTAATATTATTACATGGCAATGGGAGTATTCATTTCCCTTAATTTTCACTTTTCCCTATAAAAACAGAATCATTACGGATTGAGCTCTTCACTCCAATAAGAAAGCAGTGGCAGCCATAGCTCAAGCATTGACAACTACAGCTCCAAAGCCAATCAAGAATCCGCATTGCAGTTCCAAGAATCCAAAGGTTTGGCTCCAAATGGGCTTCTACTAGATTGCATTGCAGTAAACAGCTCTGCTTCTTGTGAAAAGATGGAGATTTTGGGCGAAGTTTTTGAAGTGGAATGGAAGCTGGATGAGGATGAGGATAAAGCTGGGCGTTTTGAGTATGCGAATGGAGAGAAGAAGAGCAGTTCGAGCTCTAATAGTAGCTCTGAAGATTCATCCTCACCCTCTTCTGTTGTTTCTGAAGCAACAGAGAAACCATATTTGGATTACAGGAAGTGGGAAAAACAAGGATCATCTTCACCAGGTAACTAACATTCTTCATTCTTTCATGGCTGTACTAGGAGTGCATATGTGTATTTATAATCCGAGGTTGTTGAATTGCAGAGATTGGGATGCTTAAGGATACGTTCTCGAAACTGCTCCTCGGAGAAGATATGTCGGGTGGTGGAAATGGTGTGTCTGCAGCACTGGCTGTTTCAAATGCCATTACTAATCTCTGTGGTATATATGCTGTAATTCTTGCTCAATTCTGCTTCTGCATCATCATTTCAACTTTGCCTCATTCGTCGTTTTTTCTTCCTGCTAGCTGCAATTTTTGGGAAAATCTGCAGACTGGAGCCTTTGCCTGCTAAGAAGAAACTAACATGGAAGAGAGAAATGGAATGGCATCTTTGTGTTAGCGATTACATTGTGGAGTTGACACCATCCTGGCAGACATTCCCCGATGGTACTGAACGAGAGGTGATGGTCTCTAGACCGCGATCAGATCTTTATGTCAACCTCCCAGCTCTTCGCAAACTAGATAATATGATTCTGGTAAGATATGACATTCTCTCGTCTAAGCTAATAGTGAGACTAGACGTTTACATGTTATATCGTCGGGTTGCAGGAAATCATGGACAGTTTTGAAATACGAGTTCTGGTATGTGGACCAAGGCGTTTTAGCCCCTGCAGAGAGCGATGGTTCGAAGGAGAAATGGTGGTTGCCTGTTCCTCGAGTTCTACGTGTGGTCTCACTGGAAACGCAAGAAAACTGTTACAGCAGACGCGAAACTGCACGAATCAGATTCTGAAAGCAGCAATGGCCATTAACTGCAGCACTTTGGCTGAAATGGAAGTCCCAGAATCATACTTGGAGGCTCTTGCGAAGGTGAAAGACCCTGTCACTCTGTATATATATATATATATATTCAATTAGAACATCTCAAACCGATGTTCCTCATTTAGTGTTTTGGACAGAGGCCAGTGAAGGGTCAAATCCAGCAATCGATTAAGGCTAGTTGGTAGGTGCTGGGAGGGGGATTGTTTCGTTCTCGTTGATCCTAACATAACATTTAGCTTTGTTGTTGCAGAATGGTTATGCGAGCTTAGGTGAGGTCATCAATGGATACAACATCTCGGATCAATGTTCGCCTGAATCTTTGCTTGATTGCCTCGATTTGTCTTCTCACAATCGAGCTCGGGAGATAGCCAACCAGTTGGAGGCGTCAATGCACGTGTGGCGCCAGAAAACTCACTCGAAGCTGTCGTGGGAAGGGGTGAAGGAGTTGGTGGTTGATGCAGATAAAAGAGAGCTGCTTGCATACAGGGCTGAAAGCCTTCTCCTCTGCCTGAAACAGCGGTTTCCTGGCTTCCTCAGACAACATTAAACATGACCAAAATCCAACACAACAAGGTTTCTTTCACCTGTCTCATTACACGATTCATGTTTTGTCTCTCATCACAAACTCCCTCTCACTGGATCTCCTATTCTTCCTCAGGATCTCGGTAAATCCATTCTGGAGAGCTATTCAAGAGCTCTGCAGAATTTGGCATTCAACATCACAGCACGCATCAATGATCTTCTTTACGTCGATGACTTGACAAAGCATTCGGATCTTTCATGCCGTTTCTCGGAAGAGCACAGGAACACCAAAGGAAGAAGAAAAATCACATATTCAAGATAACAGCAAGCTTCCTCCCCGCGATTATGGAGGGAGGAAGGCTTTGACAGATTTCTTGAGCATTGATTTAAATGGCAATCGCGTTGCCAGTAATGATCTCAGAAAACCAGTCTCATTCTCAAGCACATACCAAGAAATGTCAGTAACAGAAGATGAACTCAATACTTTGCATTCTTGTATTTAGTCTTAGTTATAGCAGGAAATGTGGGTATGTGACATGTTTCTGACAAGGAACATTCTACCTTGGTGCAAACAAGATGTTTTTCATGACCAAACCTTTATAGTATACAGTCTCAAAATTGGGTCTTTTATGTAGCAGTCACAAAAACCTCCATTTCCCACCAGTTTGAGATGTGCCATAGATGACAAATGGCAGTGAATATAGACAAATCCAAAATATGAGACCAAGATAACTAGATAAGATTACCACTGAGCAACATCACGTTACAAACCCGAAAACTAAAACATCAAACAACAACTGCTTTCATTTTCATTCCGACCAACAATCTTTGTCATTGCCCCGTGAACCTTATCTGGCAAGCAGACACTAACGACCAAAGCTGGGAACAGTTTTATGGACCACACAATAGTCCATTTCAACACTTCTTATCACAGAACTTGGACATATTACACAAATTATTATGTTCTATGGGGCATACAACAGGGTCTGATATTAACACCCGAGAAAGAAGATAAAAATCGATTCTTTTCCACCCTCGTAGGTCATTCAGAATTCGACAGGCACTAGAGCTTCTAATAGATAAAACATTGATAACGACAGTAAAAACTAGGTCTATACTGTGTGGACTCCCTCGAAAAGCAACTGAAAATAGAGGCATTTGCGAAATAGAAATGATTTGACACTGACACATATATCTCCCCTCAATGATAGGAACAAAAGACAATTGATTCTCTTCTGATAAAAGCATCAAACTTTATTATCCTATACAGTAGAGGTAAAACAGAAGAAAGGAAAACTACTACAATGACATATAATGACTGATATTTGGAAAACGAAACCAGCAAGAGGCTGTCTTTGCCTAATTACTGCCCACTATCTATAGTCTACATTACAACGGGTAGAGGGGTAGAACGGTCTCCCACCATATGTTCACAGCTACCTGACAAAAAATAAAAGATAAAAGTAGAAACATAAGCATCACAAGAATAATCAAGTTCGCACTGGCAGATAAGTTGGAGTTGAGTCAAAGGACGACTCTGTTGTCTTCTTTTGATTTATATCTTCTGATAATTTGAAAGAAAATTGGAACCAAAACGTAGATAACGGAGATGCATGATTTACATGATTGGTGTTATGAAATAGGACCAGTAATCGAAATCTTTAACACCACTCTGTAAAGTATGGCTATCCATGAAAGAACCTTGATTAAATTTTCATTCTCTTTGCTTATATCTGATTACAGAATAAAATATATTCATTGACAGTAAAATTTTAAGGGTCAAAATCCAATGATCAACTGGATAATGTTTTGAGGATTAAATGAGTAGCACAGGATTTGACCTTGGAGAGGAGGTTCACCTAGACCCACAGGGAGCTATAAGACTATTTTATTAAAGAAGAGACTTTATTAACCAGGAGACATGCCTCTCCTTTAATAAAAGCACTCCACTATGTAATGCATCAAAGCAGATAATACAATCATAAACTGAGGTAATTACATGGCATGAAGCATTGCAGATAACTTTTCTCAAGTTCATTTCATAGATAATTAGATACAAAAGTACATATATCTAAATCAAGAAGTAAAATCAACTTTACATACCTAGGTAATTATATATGTGAAATATGCACGCCTTTAGTGGTGAGCTCTTAGTAATAGAAAGACCCTGAAAAACATTAATAAAAAAAGCACCAAGATATGAGTAAAACTACATAGCTCAAGCTCAGATATGATTCTATACAGCGATGTAATAACCACACCATTTACCTTTCCACCAGTTTCCTCTGGACACACTTCCTTGCTCATCCTCTCCAATATCTTTCTTGAACTGACAATATATTACAGGGTTAATGTTTTATTCCTTAATCACATTCGTCCCTATCTCAATGGAATTCTTTGATTGGAAGAGAGTTATTCTTTATTCCAGCTACAAGAAGCAATATGATTCCACGACAACATAGGAAACCAACTTTGAATTCTTTATTGATCAAGAAGCTGCTTAAGTTATTAATATACTTACAGTTGAGAACTCGCTATTGTTATTTGAGGATGAGGATAGATGTCTTGGCCCCCATAGTATATTGATGAGCACAAAGAACTTGGTTGCGATTTCTGCTCTGATAAAACAGGCTAGTGTCCTTACTCTGTGTCCATTGGCTTGCAACTTCACTGCTAGGAGTACTGCCTGCAAAACCCACCCAGAATTAGCAAGTCTGCCATGATAGAGATATGATCCAAACAAGGACTTTCAACAACACCATATAAATTGGAAAATTTTAAAGTTCTTTCTCAAAAATCTAGAATTCCCATATATGATTTCCCATGAAACAAACAAGAAAACAACATCTGCAATGTAAAAGGAACAAACTTTTAAGGTTTAGCATCCACTTGACAACACAAAAACCTGAAACTCTCACCTTTGGCATTCCACACCTGAGTCCCGGGATCTTGCTTCCAGTTTACCATCTCAGGACGCATGGAATCCTGTCCCATATCAAGAAGTTATATTATCAATGAGAGCAATAATCCAACAGAATACTAGAGTAGTATTTAGTGATTAACCTAACAAAAAACTACTCCGAATTATAATGTACTCCGTGCTTATTTTAATCCAGAAGATAGAAGTTTTAATATTTCCAGTCTTTGTTTGTCCAAGTAACTTGAAATCTGAACATGCAAAAGCATATTCGCCTTCCTGAGAAAGACTGGATATTGAATTCAAGAAGTATTCCAACAAAAAGTCGTATATAAAGAAGGGGAAAACTGGGAAAATGCAGAAGAGCAATTACAGAAATACGCAAAACTGATTCAAGAATTTCACACCTAAAGAAAGGTTCTTCTTCATAAATCATGGTGCCAGAAGAGAATAATACCTTTGAAGGGGTGCGAAAATGGACGCGAAAAGTGTTGGGGGAGATGACCCGGATGAGTCTTTCACCCCGAAAAGATCAGAAGTCAATGAAGAACCGGATTGTTTGTTTCCTTCCATTTCTTTCAATCTCTCTGTTTCCCTTTAAACTCTCTTGGAGAAGCGATATATGGACTGAACCAAGAGAGCACCTTTACAGGTATATAAGCAAAACCCACGTCAAGAAGCCTCGGAAAAAGGCCGAAACGGCTCACCAATTTCCCGCAGAAACGAACAGAAGAAATTAAGTGAAAGCGAAAACAGAAAAGGAAAAAAGAGAAAATTTTGTAACGGAAACCGAAAGAAAGAAGATGATTAAAAAAAAAAAAAAAGAACAAAAGGGAGAGAGACACGTGACTTCTATCACTTTCTCTCTCTATATATGTATGGTTTCTCTCTCTATATTGCTGTGATCTTGTTTGGCCGATGATCTCTCTGAATTTTCATTTCTCTCTGGAACTCTTCCCTCTGAATATATATTATTATATGGATGCTAGAGGAACGATGTAATCTCGCACATTAAAATTGTTTATATTCTAATATATATATAAATTATGCATTTTTAATTATTTACCGAATTTAAAATGCATTTTAGAGAGCGATTGAAACTTACTTAAGAAATCTACCATTTTAATCACTTATTATTTACTAAATATGGATTAAAATATTTTTTACAAAATGCAGTATAACATTTTCCATATAAGCTATGATTTTGTCTACTTGGCAAAAGTTTGAACCTTTTATTATTTGATGTGTTTATAGTAATTCATTAATTGTACTATAAAACATACAAATTAATTAAGAGAGTAATTTTCACTTTTGGTCCATCAATTATTATTTATTTTTCATATTTTGTATTCAATTATTAATATTGTCATATTTGGTGTACTAGTATATTTTTGTTGTCATATTTAGTCTTATCAGCCAAATTATTGACAACTGTTCGCCAAAAAAATGTAAATTTTATTCCAGCTAGTGTTGCTATAGGGAAAAATTGTCAATTTAAATTTAAATATACAATACTATTATTGTGTTCAGATGACATGTATTGACTCTCTTATATGAGAGGTCATGAGGTCGAGCCTCAGTAGAAGTGTTGTGACTCTTTGTGCTTCAACAAGTTGAGAAAGTATAGATGAACACATTCTACAATGTAATAAAGTCAGTAATACTCGAAGTGTCCTTGTTGCAACCTCGAATAAGAGACAAATTACATTTTTAACAAGTAATTGTGAGATATTTGTCCAACAAAACTAAATGTGACAACAGAAAAATACTTGTGCGCTAAATGTAACAAAATTAATAAATGAGAATCAAATATAGTTAATTCATCACTATTATATTCCGGTTTGAACACATGTGTGGACATTGACTATTTGTGCTTTAATAAGTTAATAAAGTATGTATGGAAAGATATTACATTGTAACAAATGTAATAATACTCAAATTATTATAAATATTAGCGATTTAGAAAAATATTATATATATATATATATATATATATATATATATATATATATATATATATATATATATTATATTATACACACTAGCATTTTATACGCGCGATGCGCGAAAACTTATGCCTAATATTAAAATATTTGTAAGTAACAAAATTTTAAAAATTATTAAAATTATGTTTGCATTTTTAAAGTGATGATACTTTGATTATCATATATTTTGAATAATAGTGATCAAAACAAAAAAAAAAAAATATATATTTTTATAATAATATAATTTACACAAATAACATATTATATGATATATATTGATATGATTATACAAATATTATATAAAATAAATTATTATAAATATATGATACACAATATATAATTTAACATTCATATAATATTTAATTAAAATATAATTTATAATAATTAATTGTATATGATAATTTTAATAAAATGATAATAAAAATAAGAAAATATATGATAGATGTAGGTGTATGAATAAGATTGGTAGATATATTAAAAAACTAACGGTGTTATAACAGTGTAAGGATTTGTCCAATGCAAATGAATGTATAATAATTAAAGCAAAATGTATATATTTATTAGCATATAAAAAAGGGACAAAAATCAAGGACATAATTTGTATTGACACTTATTATTTTTTATTTTATGTTTTTAGATTAATAATTATAAAAAGAGATTTTGTGTTAAATAGAAAGTAGTTATATTCCTTTCAAAAAAAATGATTTATTATATTATTAAGAAATAGAATAAGATATGTGTTTTGGGTGGGTGGTTCGTTTGCTCAGTTTCGGTTACTCGGCGTTAGTTCGTCATAGGGTTCTACCTGTCGAAAGTGTAAGATTGTGACACGTAGAGCAAATGGATTTGGGAGGTGGGCCAGAGGCAGGGAGTTTCCAACGTTTTACTGCCACGAATACCTAGTGGATAATAACAGACTCTGCCCTCTGGCCCAACTTTTGTGTTCGTTGAATCCAAACCCATTTTTTTGACTTTTCCTTTTTTAAAGCCTATGGATATGCTCATATTACAACTCCTCTTTGTCTTTACCTCCCTATTCACACCGTAAATGTTTGGGTCGGTGAAATTTATAAATAAAAATTTAAAACTAAATAAGAAAATACTAAAATTTTATCTTTCTTAATGACAAAGGAAATTTAGAGTTCTTGAGATAAGACTATATATTAAATATGCAACTTATTAATTCATATATAAATGTTGTTTTTAATAGTATAATATTATATTTTGAAAAAAAAATTATAGAAATATAAAAAATATTAATTATGACTTGCAAACTATTCACATTGTTGATATGAAGGAATCGAATGAGAAAGAAAAAAAAAATGATATAAAGACTAAAATATCTGTGGTGTAATAATAATAATAATAAGAATAAGGTTCAAATTGGCCACTGAACGTAACCTGAAAATGCCAATTAGGCCACTGAACGAAAAAAATGCAATTAGATCACTGAACACACAAAAACGTGCAATTAGGCCACTGAACACTCTAAATGTATGCAATTTCACCGGACAGCAGGTTACCATCAATTTTAGCAAGTTACCTGCTTACGTGGTGGCTGAGTTGGCATTTTTAATAATTTTTAAATAATTTATCATAACTTTTAAATAAATTTTTAATTTTTTTAAAAAATAAATAAATAAATTTTAAAAATTAAATTGTTTTAAATAATTTTTTTAAAAATTATTATTAAAAGTTATATAAATTATTTAAAAATTATTAAAATGTCAACTCAGCTGCCACGTAGTAGGTAACCTGCTAAAATTGATGGTAACATGCTATCAGGTGAAATTGCACACATTTGGAGTGTTCAGTGACCTAATTGCACTTTTTTTTTTTTTCGTTCAGTGGCCTAATTGCATTTTCAGGTATCCAATGGCAATTATGAACCTTATTCCTAATAATAAGAACAAATTGCACTTTTGTCCTGTGAGTATTAGGGTACTGACAATTTGAGTACGTGACTTTCAAAACTCCCAATTTAGACCTTTAACTATGCAAAAATTGCAGATTGGTCCTCCGGGCCAAATTGCAGGCCAATTTTGCCGAAAAACATAAATTGTTCGAATTTATTTGTGTTGAGGGCAAAATCGTCATTTCACTCCTTCTCTTTCACCATGACGGACACGACACCACCGCATTCTTCCGCACCTCTGAACCAATTCCTGCCGCGCCTACGCCGGAGGACGGACATGGCTCGCTGGCCTTATGCTCCTCTCCCAAGGCGGAGGAGTCTCGCGTCATCCTCCTGCCATCCCAAGTCCCGCCTGTACAGGAGGAGGAGAGCGGCGGCGGGAGCAAATTCTGCAGCAAGAATATATAGAGACGACCACCGTGGGCGGCGGGGAGGGTGAAAGTGGATGTGATGTCCTACGAATGTAAAACGTGTGGCCGCACGTTTCCGACGTTTCAAGCGCTGGGCGGCCACCGGACCAGCCATACCAAGGAGAAGCCACCGTTGACGACGGTGGAACGCCGCCGTGAAAGGGCCTGCTGTCCTTGTAACGATGAGAAGACATTAATCCTTATCCGTTCAACAAGACCCCTAAAATCTCTCCCCCTTTCTCTTCCCCTCATTTCTACGATTCCGCCAAGTCCTCCCCAGATTCCGAGTGCTCCTACTGCGGCGCCGAATTCTCGTCCGGCCAGGCGTTGGGCGGCCACATAGACGCCACCGTAACTCCACCGCCGCCGCCGCCCGCCTCGCAATTGAGCCCGAGCTCTTCCAGCTTCGAGAAAAGGGTACTCCAAAAGGAAGAAAATAATGGAAAGGTTTAATTTGGATCTCAACCTCCTCCCCGCCGAAGAAGATAATCAAGATCATCTCGTTGCTAGTGCGGCATCAGAATCCGGCGACGGTTTCAAGCAAGAAGAAGAAGAAAGAAAGAGAATGAAGAAGAAGGGAGTGAAATGACGATTTTGCCTCAACACAAATAAATTCGAACCAATTTATGTTTTTCCGGCCAAAATTGGCCGGCAATTTGGCCGGGGACCAATCTGCCAATTTTTGCATAGTTAAAGGTCTAAATTGGAGTTTGAAAGTCACGTACTCAAATTGTCAGTACCCTAATACTCACAGGACCAAAAGTGCAATTTGTTCTAATAATATTACGAATGATACTTTTGTCATTTCTTCTAGTTTTTACTTTCACATAAGCATGCAGTTTTTACTTTCACACAAACATGCAGTATCCATGAATTGCAACTCGACAAAGAAAGAATTATAATTGTAGTGGAATTATAATTCCTTCTAACCAAATAATGTAACTGAGACCTTATTGAATTACAATTTAATTACAACTGAATTAATTCAACCAAATGGCATGTTAAATACATTTATGACTCCTGTCTTTTCCTTTTACTTTCTATTCATCCAAACACGGTATGGATGGTGTGGTTAAGGTCTTGCGTTTATGGCAGATTATTTATTTATTTAACATCTATCCATCACGTGATGTTACTGTCTGCATATATCTTTTCGTCAAACGGTACAAAAAGGAAACAAATGCATGTTGGTTCCATCAGATCATCGTATTGGGTGTTCAGTCATCTTTATATCTATTCAGAACAACTTTTTATTTGTACAGTTTGGTTCAGAAATGGTTTTATTCATAAAAATAAATTCATCATTAATGATAACTAACCAGTCGACAGAGCAGAGGAGTTAAATACATACATACCTAAATAATGTTTGTCCTCGTTCAACACATTGGGAAAGACCGGAAAAATTAAACAGTACATGGCATCATCGTTTTGTCTTGTCGCACCGCCGTGCATGCCTTGTCTTCCTGCATGTTCACCCCCTCAAAACTTTGCATAAAAAGTTTGTATTCTTTTAGGGATTTTTTTTTATGTCCATATATAATTATAATAATATATGACCAAAGATCACGGGTTCAATCCTTCAATTTGGGTATAGATCAGAGCATTCTTAAGTTTCAGTTTATCTTTAATTTTGAATCCTTCAATTTGTATAGATCATAGCATTCTTAAGTTTCCATTCATCTTTAATTTTGAATGATATTGACCTATACAACATATATATATATTTATAACTACTTTTCTCAATATAGAGTCAATGCCACCTCCATTGAGAATTGAACCCACACCCTCCCATCATGAGAGTGCAACTTTGGTGTCATTAGACCACAAGATCTTGGCAGTGTGTGAATATTTTATTTTCACTATCAAATTATGAAATTTAACTGAATTGATTTGTGGGGTGGTGGCGCAGTTGTTTAGCGTTGATCCGCCTGTCTCATAACTTTATAAATTGATTTGGTAATCATAAAATTTTAAGTTTAACAAGCAGTAATAATGGTTTGTTAGTCATATCAAGTATAACTAACCTAAATAATAATAATTACAAACTTTTCATAAATCAACAAATTAGCACTCATGCATTGTTCAACAGCCAATTCAACATTGTAAATATCAATTTTTATTTTTTATTTTTTAAAGTTGGTAGGTCTAATGGTCAATTTTTGGAGCCTTGCATGCCTTGATGTTACTTTTCCTTTTATTATGTCCTCTTCTTGTATGGCCCTCTACCAGTACATTTCCTTTATTTAATATACCTTATGTTTTCTACGGTTGAAATATCAAGTTGTGCATATTACTTAACTTATCATTTTGTCTTGTACACAAACTTTTACCAGTTTATCCAATAGCCTAAATTTAGCTGTTGTATTCCGGGCATCCCCCTCTACCTTTATAATGTTAAATTTGTCGTTCTATCTAGTCAAACTAGATGTCTAGACGTTACTCGTTAGGGCATTTAATTCAACAAACATGATAAAGCATTCTATAATTGTCACTCACAAGTAATAACTCTATGATGTACTAAAATTTCATATTACAGAATAGAGTTAATTCCATTTTTTCTTAGTTTATAGGGTGTAATTCATTTTTAGTCCTTTTTCAGAGCATCCCTCTTTAGTCATAATATTATTGTGGCATGATCATCATTTTTGGGATCATTTTTGGTCATCCATCAACAAAACTGTTTAAATTCTGTAAAATATAAGGGTATTAGGTCTTCAATTATGTTTTTTTTTTTTTTAAAAAAAAAAAAAAACTAAAATATAACGGGTCGTATTTAACAAATAATCAAATATTTTGTTATTTAACGAGACATTTCAACAATTTTATTGACGGATGACAAAAAATGATCATGCAACAGTAATAATAGGACCAAAAGGGATGTTTTAATAAATAAAGACTAAAAGTGAACTGACACCTATAAAGTTTTGACCAAAAATGAAATAAACTCTACAAACATATATAATTACCACATCAAGAGCGGTTGTTTGTAAATGAAAAATATAGGGTATAATCATAATCTTTGATGTAAACATCGAAATTAGAATAAAATGTACTCCGTATTTAGTATTTTGAATGAGGTTTTAATAAATAGCTGTTTTTTTTAGCAAATAAGAATCAGAATTAAAATAAATAAATAAATAAATATAAATATAAACTCCATAATATGTAAATACACACACGTGTGCTTGCACACATGTGCGTAAAAAAGGAAAATTGCAAATGTAGTTTTCAGTTTTTCACATTTAATTATCATGAAATTGTGATAATACCCCTAATTAATCACCAAGGTGGATTATATAGTCATTCTTCTTTAAGGAGTTGTTAAATCACCATGATTTACTTACTCTCAATTCTGTCAGGCCGGATGGGAGCGTCTAGACTGAACGATTCCATATTTCCACATTTTATCACAATAAATACTAAACATATATTTTTTCTTATATTAAAATTCCTCATTGAATGCATGAACAATGATGACATTTTAAATTATTTTCAATAATTTTTTCTTCTTTATTTTTTATTCAAGTGTTCAAAAGTAAGTAAAGAGAAAAAGTAGAAAAAATGTATTTTTTTATGCTCGTGATATATTGTGAATTTAAAATAGAGTTTATTATTTTGTACTAAAATGTATTAATAGATTGCACATGGTTGAAATGAGAAAAAGTAGAAAACAAAAAGAATGAATTCTAGTTTGAAACTCAATGAAGATTACACTAATTAGGGATGGATTTTGATGCGTTACACAAAGAAATTGGACTTTGTTGAGGATGCAAATTCCAAGAGAATTTTGAATGAGCAAAAATCGGGAGAGAGTTCAAATTGGGGAAGAAAGGAGGGAGAGAATGGAGTCAAGAAATGTGAGGTGGCGTGGGTCCTAACAAGGCGGTGGATATGGGCCCCGCAACACAATCAGCGGTAGTAATATTTTTTGTGAAGAGTACGACTGTGAGTCGCCGCATGGTCTACCGTCTACGTTAATGTGATTAAGCAGTATAATTACTACATCGTAATAGAGTTAATAGTGATTTCTTATAAACTCTTCATTATCTCTACTCCATCAAGATTTTCCCATAACCCTTTAAATTTTTAGTGAAATTTGAACATTCATATTGTCGTTAGAGCAGAACTTTATTAATTTATAATAATTTGTAACCACTAACGATGTATATTTGTACTATAAACTCATGTGTTGTCTCACTAAAAGAACAACTATATAAATTTAATAGTATTTTAAAAAACCAAATTATATGTAAATTTTATAATGATTTTTTTTAATCATTTTTATAAGAAGATGCGTGCATTTTCACCGTTGGATGAAAGTACAGATTTTATGGACAAAAACACCGTTTCTATCCGCCAACGGGGTTTCGAAAATTAATCGTTTGGTAATTTTTGTCCACTAGATGAAATTTTAAAGATTGAATTTTTTGAGTTTATCAAAATAATGTACTTTTAGTATATTACATTCATGATTCATAACATTCAAAAAAAAAAACATTCATGATTCATACGATTATGTGTGAACCATGGTCCACACAATAATTTGTCTAAATCCCAATATTCTACGATACTAAACTCAGCTCACTCAAGGGCCTTTTAGAATTTTAAAACACTGAAAATAAAACGGGCTCAGGATAAAAGGTTGTGGGTTTTTGGGTATATTTCTTAGTACAACACAATCTGAATCCTAAAAAGTTCAGACTAAATGGGCTGCCCAAAACATCTTTGTCCGGTATGGTCGGGTCAAACTTGTTTGGTAAAACGTTTTAAATTCGTTTGGTTTGACTACTTGAGAGAAGGAGACTGCCTAACGCGTCCAAAGTTACAACTCGCAAATTTGAACACTAGATTTATCGAGGTTGTGAGTTTTATTTTTGAGGCTTGACTCGACTGGACATGACTACAGAGGCTAGACTGGTGTTCACTGCGCACTCACTTTGAGAGGTTGCCCCCTTCTAGACTGGTGTTCAGAGGGCACTCACTTTGAGAGGTTGCCCTCATATGCCGCTGGTGAGACTCGATCTCTGGTCATTCTTCCAAAATTTCACCTCTATGACCAGTTGAGCTACCCATGCGGGCCAATTTTCCTTTATTATATTTCTATATGATGTCGCAATAATATGCGCATTACATTTAAATAATATACAACAGTAATATTTACTAAAAACATTTCTTCTTTATCTAAATTGAACTGATAATCTCGACATCTATATAAATATACAATATTTGAATTATATTGTATTATATGGCAAGTCCTATATGAAGATTTCGTTGTCACACTTAAATAATATATTGGACTTGAAAACAATAATTTATAATGTGATCGTTATCCCGCCTTCATTGACTAGGTCAGTCAACGCCAACTTATAAAATGGCTAAGCCATTTCCGCTGCTTGGTTGGTTACCACTCAAAATGTCCTGCTATGATTAAATGCCACACTGGACAATAATTCATTAGAGGAATTAATGAATTATTGTTTTTTTCACATTAATAAAATACACATTAATTCTATATATTACAATTACAATAAATAATTTACAAAAGCAACCTCAACTAAATTCGTTAGGTAGTTGACTTCCAATTAGTTAAAATCACAAAATATTCATTATTTAAAGGGCATATTTATATAACAATTGTAAATTCTCATAAACCAAATGATAAATAATATCATCATTATTATTAATTTTTGAAAGTAGTATTCATAAATTGATTTATTATCAAATATCAAATAAATATTACATAAAACTATTGGAAAGAGACATACATACATGGCTACATGCCACATATACCAGAATCAATATTCCATTCACATGAATACAATAGATACGGTTACACGCACAAGTAAATTATCGAAATGATTCTTTAACTATAATGATTTTATCATTTCAATTCTTAATTTTTTATTTTTATTTTTAAATACTGTTTTTATCTAAAATTTTAAATTAAAGTAGATACAAATTTAATAATTAAATGAAATTAAAAGTAAAATTTAAAATAAGTAAATCGCTATGTTGAAAAATCATTTCGATAATTAACTGGTACACACCAACAAAAGGATAAAAATTAGAAACAAATATATACTAAAAATACTAGTGTAGCTTCCATGGAAGGCATTGAAGCTTTGAGCAGGAACCAGACCATACAGTCACACACCCTTCTTCTCCGGCGGAGGCAACGCCGTCGCAGCACTTGCAAACCACTCCAAGAGTTGCTAAAATCGACGTGGCAAAGCCTGCAAATGAAATCATATATGTTTAATACCATAAAGATTGAAAAAGAAGCATGTATTATATATATATATATATATATATATACCGGTTTGCTGGGGAAGGAAAACAGAAAGTGGTCTGGCATGAGCGAAGCTTGAATGATGGAAGGAGAGGTGGATAAGCATAAGCAGAAGAATAAGAAGATAGAGCCTAGAGGAAGAGGAAGCCATGCCTCTTCTCTTCTGCTTAATTAATTAATTTCTCCCAATTCCAACTAGTATGGTAGGTGATGATTTATGGGTTTATATATATGTAGTCTTGGAGGTTATGACTTATTGGGAGTGTAGGGGGACTAGTCTACTCTTGTGGAGGTCATTTTTAATAGATTAAATGGACAACTACACAAAGGGTGGAAGAGCCCTACCAAAAAGAAAAAAAAAAGGGTGGAAGAATTGGAGCCCAAAAACAAACTAATAATTAACATAACCAGCTTCTAGAAACTTGAGTGGATAGATGGAGACATCCCATCTTTGAAGTTGCTAATGTCAACATAGTAGAATAGACTAGTTGGTAAATAAATGGTTAATACAATTACAATTTTTACATGTGTGTAAATTCTGGAGAAACGTAGATGGCTACCTTCAAGTAGGGTACTTAATCAGGATTGTACCTTCGCGGTCGGGGATTTACTGTGTATGCCGTAATCAGTCGTTATATTGTGCACCCCGTCCTACCCAAAAGGCAAAACGACGTCGTGGTGTACTATTCAAAAAAAAAAAAAAAACTTCTGTTTCGGATACACATAAACTCATAACAGAATACACAGAAACTCATAATTGAATACACATAATCTAACATGATATATAATACACAAAAACTCTTAACTGAATACACATAATGGAGTTTGGGCCGTTTGGATGGACAGGGTGACGTTAGCCATTGAAACGGCGTGTTTTGTGTCTGAACGTATATTGCTCTGTGCGCCGTGGTGGACGATATAAATTGCGTGACGGTAAATGAGATTTGAATTTTTAGATGTTAATCAAGATATGGAATTTAGTTCAGACTTCACAAGAATCACAACAATCCATAGCATTAGGCATGTCTAAATTGGGCTGGCAAAAAATGTATATATTAACAACAATCCATTGTATCATATAGTATTTGATATCGGGTTGGGCAACCCGATATCGAAGGCCCATGCCATTGACGCCACAAATTCATGCTCCCACTCTCCTCATCTTCAACTCCCATCAGCAATCAAATTTCTGATTTTTTTGAGAACGAAAATGGCGGTCCTTCAGTCATCTTTCGCCATGAAACCAATCCAACAATCCCTTTCATCATCCGTATCTCTTTCTTCTCCTGCAAGCTTATTCCTCGACACCAAATTCTCCCAACTCAGGCTGACCCCAGCAACCACCGCCAATGTTCCCTTCAAAACGACGACGATTCGGATGGGTGGGGGCCCCAGGACCTATCCAGGAGGGGTTTCCAAGTGGCAGTGGAAGCGTATGCAAATGAAGAAGTCCAAGCAGCTCCTTAAAGCCCGGCTGGCCCGTGAACGCAGATATACGAGATGCGCAAACGTACCGAGCTCAAAGCCGCCATCTCCGAGCTCGAGAGGCCATGGGAAATGGTTGAGAAGGCACCCACTTTGTTCTCCGTCAGCGCCGATGAACAACTGAAGGTATTGGCTGACCGGTTCCAGAGGCCGGGAGGGTTTGATATGTGGTCCGACAAAGACGGACCCGAATTGCTCAAATCCGAAACTGATCTCCCCTCAGCTAGATTTTTCCCCAAAGGTGTTGTTCATAGCATTAAACCCTATGGAAAAGTTGAGAATATCAGTGATGGGTTTGATGATGAGAATGAAGATAATAGGACATTAGGAAGGAACAAAACCAGCTTCGAATGGGACACGGTCAAGACTAATTCTTTGAACAGGAGGGAAAGAAATGCTACTCATTCAGGTGAGCAGAATTCGAAGGGAATGCCTTACAACAATAAAAATGATAAGGTTATGAAGAATAATTTCAGGAAAGGGAACGGAGGAAGTATAACACTAACTTGGAGAGATTGAGTTCTGATAAAGTTAATAGTGCAAACGAATTTAGAAGACAAAATGGGAAAACAAAATATAATCATTCCAAATCAGCAGTGTTTGATATGAGTCTGCAGAGTGATGGAAGTTATGAGTTTCAAACAGAGAATTGAGCATGTAAATTAAGTTTTAGATGGCTGAAAATGTTGTTGAAAGTGAAAAGGAGTCTCAGTTGTTGAACAATCTGCATTATGCTAGTTTTATTGAACTGAGGTTAGACGTAATGCAGCTTTATTTGGATTGTGCACCAACCTAGCAAGATGACAATGTTTAGAAAATATGAGGTACAAATCATCTTTGCTCCTGTAGTACTTTGTACATTACTTTTGCTTATTGACTTGTGAAATGTGTATTTTAGACTAATGAGAATTATAGTTGGTATTTAACATGGTTAAGTGTCTGATACTTATCTACATTTATTTTTGGTGGCAATGAGTTTTGATGACTGTTTTTTCTGTTCCTTTCAACTCAAATCATTTGGGGAAAATTTTTATCTGTAAAAAATGCTGCATAAGTGCATAACTGAATTCAAAATAGATTTTCAATTTGATTGAGGAAGACTTTTGCAGCTTTGCGATTCTTATGAGTGTTGTAAAAATCGGTCTAGGTGGCCGCCTAGGCGCTAGGCCCCCTAGGCCGAAGCAATTTTAGTCCTAGGCGGCTTTTAGTCGGCCGGGCGACTAACTGGCCGACTAGGCGCCAAGTGGGCGCCTAACTTGGTTGAGTTCGTGCCCAACTCGGGCGAGTGGTTTTTTTTTGCCTGCTCGATTACTCCTTATCTATATTCTTCCAATCGTTTACTCAACTAACCATCTAACATATGCAGTTGACTAGTTTGGGGGATTATAACACTCTTAACAACTTCCAGCCCCGAGTGGGAAAAGTAGAGATAATATACTAGGCTTCCCTTGGCGCCCGACTAGTGCCTAGTGCCTTCTACAACATTGATTCTTATAGTGTATTGTGGGATAGAAAAACTGGTTAACCCATGAGTTCATGAGCACATTGCAGCAGTGCACGTGGTCACCATACTACAGGACCCTTGTAGTTCACCATTCTACGTCTCTCCTTCTGGTGTTGCTTCCCAGGTTTGGGTCACACCACTGGTTTCATTTCTTCTCTTCCTTTGTGGGTTGGCTCTTCTGTCTTGGTGTGATGTGATTAAGGATCAGGGTGGTGCTGCCTAAGTTTTCTTATCAATATGTGGCAAGTCTTGAGACTCGCTGAAGGTTGGTAGGCTGTCTTTTTCCCTTGGGTATGTGCTCTCTCAGTTTGGTGGAAGCCTTGCCTTTTCTTTTGTCTTGTGGATTCTTTGTTATTTTCTTAGCGCATGCATAATGCATTTCCCTCTTCATTCCTTTTCATGTGATTAGCCTTCCCAATCAACTTCTTTCTTCATTCCTTTCTCAGTTTTGGTTTTAAGAATTGTTCCCTTTTCCAGCCATTGCTGCTGGTTCAACTTCCCAGGTATTCTTTGCCACTAGTTTTCATTTCTCAGTGGTCTCTTTGCTTTACTTTGTTTTCCTAGTGTCTGGTTCTGCTGTGCACCCTGATCAGGCAGTTGCCAATTTTATACCATTTGAACTTTCGAGTTTCTTTTCCTGGTATTTTATTTGTTCGGGAGCATTTAATTTCCATGTTAAATTATATATGCAATGGCCTCTCTGAGAGTTCTCTTTCCTTTTCATTTTTCTTTTTTCCTAAAAAAGGTTGTGTATTAATTCAGTTGACAAAGTACATGGGATTTGTTTTTCAAATTTCCATGTGCACAAGAATCAGGTGCTTCTAGTTTGCTTTATGCCATTTTTGGTTTTTATAGTTGAAGGTGATAGCTCTATGAAACTGGGATAGCATTTGTTTCTATCCTATCATGCCTGTATTATGATGAGATCACGTAAATGTAACCCACATGAAATTAGGGTGGAAATGCTGTGAGGATTAAAAAGAATGTGATATTTGATGTTTTCATATCAGTCTGCTAGTTCTCCAATAAATGATGTTTACATAAAAAAGGCCACCATTGCAAGTACGCTCTTTTAATGGTGACTTGAAGTAATGCACAAATAAATATGTAGAAGAATTCCCTCTGTTTGAATCTAATTGGATTTGTTAGGTGTTCAGTTTTTTTCCTTCAAAACACAAAATGGGAGGGCTATGGTTGCTGAGTAAATTTCACCTACAACTGTGGTCATTCCTTGCTGATTTTGTTCGTTATGCAGCATCCTTAAGAGGAACATTTATGCATATCTTAGCTGCTGGGTGCTCTTAGAGGTGACATGAGTTTAAGCAAAAAAACAAAAGATGAATGGGGTTGTACCATAAAAAAAGAAGCTACATCTTGCCTTCAACCTCCATTTTTCTTGGTGTTTTGTGCTGTTTCAAATGCAGGCTCTTGTTATTGCATTTACTCTTGCTTCTGCCGATGGCCTTTGCTCCTCAAAGGTGCTCATCTTCTTCTCTCGTCTCATTTCTCTTTTGCTTTGTTCTGAGTAGGCTCTAACTATAGAAGGCGTCTTTAATCTTGTATCATACTCAGACCAGGGTTGCAAAAATCCCGCCTAGGCCCCGAGTAATCGCCGCCTAGGCGCTAGGCGCCCCTAAGCCGTGGCGATTTCCCCCTAGGCTCCCGCCTAGGAGACCGGCCGCCTAGGCGCCTAATTCGGCCGCCTAGCGCCTAACTCGGCCGATTACGCCGAGTTTACTCGTCAATTTCTGTCGAGTTAGCCGAGTTAACTTGGTCGACTTGACCTTGCTAATTTTTTCATTTATATATAATATAATTTTTTTTTTTTGAAAACCATAGTTTTGATGTTATGACTTATGAATTATCATTAATTCATTTATTTGGATGTGTTATATTTGAATAATGTTGAAAACAACCTCATTAAAATTGTCAAACTGCAAGTCTACCACTGTTTTTTTGGCGCCCGCCTAGCGCCGCCTAGACCGCTTAGGCGCTAGGCGCTGCCCGGGCGCCCGTACTAGCGCTAGCGCCTACTGCAACCATGACTCAGACTAATCCTAATTTGTACCTGGCTGGCCCAATTAAGGTGCCAAGTGCTTGCCCCATACTAAAAGAGGTTTAGAACTCCCGACTTGTCTTAAGAGATGAGAGTTTACGGTCAATCATGACAACCAAGCTGGTTATGTTGCTGGTTCTTGACTCGGGCCTCTACTTTTCCTTTAAGCAGAGTTGATGAGCCTTGTGCTACTTTTCCCTGGAATGGATTGGATGCTGAGCTTTTCTTTTTCAAAGAGTTGAGATATTTTTACAACTTTACTTTTTAGTGTGTGGGTTCCTTTTCTAATTCCTTGCATTCATGGATTTGAGTGGGATATGTTAGCTTAATGTGCTTGAAAATGATCGTGCCTCCATTCCTGTCTGGAATGATTTGCTCGTAGGGTTTAGAAGGCCATAGCAAAATTAGCAATGATCTGTAATCAACATGCCTGTTCAATCATCGATTAGGATGTTGGACCGACCTCCATTATCAATACTCCATTCATATCATACCCAAAAGCCAAATCATAATACCTTTCAACTTTTATTTGCACACAATTATAATTCTGTTATTATGCAGTATCTATTATAATGCAGTATCTATATGGACCGCAACTAATTCTAGTTAATCATTCAAATAACTCGGTTAATCATTTTTCATTATCAATTTAAAAATAATACTCCGAAAAATGTTGACACGATTCGATTGGATAAGTCCTTCCACTTTTTTATGGGACTTACGTTACCGTTATGTAAATTCCTAAATAATGATGATAACAATGCCGTAACGTTTTGTCATTTGCATCATCATAACTATAATTTTTTCTCCGAAGTCCCAATAATTGAAAATTTTTCCCGTTATATCGAATAAACGACATCTCATTTGGTGAAGACTCACTTTCAAACTCTCTCAGTGTAGTCTGTTCAGTTTAGCTTTCTTTGCCATGGCTCTTACGAGCCTTCTTCTCTTTCTTCTTATCCATTCCACTGTAATCCCCGCACGCGCCGCCCTGCCCGGAACGTGGGAACTCCTGGTGCCCAATGCCGGCATAGCTTCCATGCATACCGCCGTCACCCGCTTCAACACAGTCGTGCTCCTCGACCGCACCAACATCGGCCCTTCCCGGATACGCCTCCCGGCTCACCACTGTCGCAATGACAAAAACGACCCCGTTTTGAAGACAGACTGTTATGCTCACTCTGTTCTCCTCGACCTCCACACCAACTCCCTCCGCCCGCTCACCATCCTCACCGACACCTGGTGCTCCTCCGGCCAGTTCCTCTCCGACGGTTCGCTCATCCAAACCGGCGGCGATCTCGACGGCTTCCGCAAGTTCCGCAAGTTCGTTCCTTGTAACTCGTCTTCCCTCTGTGACTGGCAAGAGCTTGAGGACGTTCAGCTCTCTCAAGGCCGGTGGTACGCCACCAATCAAATATTACCCGACGGTTCTGTAATTATCGTCGGCGGCAGAACCGCCCAGAGCGTGGAGTTCTTTCCGCCTAGAAAAGGCGGCGCCGTACATTTTCCTTTTCTCGGTGAAGTCGAAGACAGGCAATTGGACAATCTGTATCCTTACGTTCACTTGTTGCCGAACGGGCATCTTTTCATCTTCGCTAATAATAGGGCCGTTATGTACGATTATAAGGTGAATTCAGTAGTGAAACAGTTTCCGGAGCTCGACGGCGGCCCTCGGAACTACCCGTCGGCTGGATCGTCGGTGATGCTGGCCCTAACAGGGGACTACTCCTCTGCCACTGTAGTCGTATGTGGCGGAGCGCAATTCGGAGCTTATTTACAGAGAATTACGGATAGTCCGGCGGTTGGGAGCTGCGGCCGGATTGAAGCCACCGGTTCCGACCCGGTTTGGGAGATGGAGGATATGCCGTTCGGAAGGATCATGGGAGATATGGTGATGCTTCCCACCGGAGAAGTTCTGATCATCAATGGAGCTCAGGCCGGGACTCAAGGTTTCGAAATGGCATCCAACCCGTGTTTATACCCGGTTCTTTATAGACCTAGCGAACCAGCGGGGCTCCGGTTTATGACTTTGAATCCGGGTACGGTGCCCCGGATGTATCATTCCACTGCCAATTTGTTGCCGGACGGTAGGGTTTTACTGGGCCGGAAGTAATCCGCATTACTTCTACAAATACAGAGGCCCATTTCCAACACAGTTGTCGATCGAAGCGTTTTCGCCGGAGTACTTGTCGGCTGACAGGGCCAACATTCGGCCTGTTCTAGTAGAGTTACCGGAAAAGGTTGGGTACCGGCAGGATTTCGAGGCGGCGATCACGGTGGAGCTTCCGGTAGTCGGGGTGGTAGAGGTGAATTTCGCCAGCGCCCCATTCTCCACCCACTCGTTTTCTCAAGGCCAGAGGCTGGTAAAGCTACCGGTGACGAGTGCTATCCCTGATGGCACCGGAAAATACCGTATAGGTTGTACCGCGCCGCCGAATGCGATGGTGGCGCCGCGGGTTATTACATGGTTTTCGCTGTAAACCAAGGGGTGCGAGCGTTGCACGGTGGGTCCAACTAAGTGCTTAAATATGTCTTTTAAACTATTCTGCTTTTCTCTTTTTGCCTTTTTTTTTTAGCCTTTTAGAAAAGTCCAGCATTATTTTAATTTAAAATTTAATAAGTAAATAAAGTGATGGAAATTCTTTTTTATTTTATTTTATTTATAACATTGTAAAATAGTATTTTGGCAATGTTAATAATATTTGTTTGGGCCCGTATTGTTTATTTAAATTTTTTTAAAAATCGTTAAATTATCAATATTCTATAGTTTACATATTTTAAATAAAGTCTTAACTTAATGATTCTAACTGGTAAAAGAAATTGTAAAGATATAATTTATTTATAATTATCTATAACTAATTAGCTCAATAGAACAAGTGTTATCAATTTTTATTTTTTTTTTAAAGGATCCTGTACGGCATTTATTCGAAATATGCAAAAATAACGTTGGTGGACCTGAGTCCGAATACATAACAGTCGTCTGAGTAAAGACAATAGATGTTAAAGTATGAGCTAAATAATTCTCTAGTCTAGGAACATAATCTCATAATTAAAAATTTAAGACTATAATCTCATAATTAAAAATTTAATTGCTTGATTAAGTTAAGTGGATTCTCCTAAAAGTTGTAAATATTCTTATCTTTGTGAAAAGGAGGGGCATGCATTATCTTAAGATTAAGCACCAATTATTTCGCATGCATAGAATCTTTTTGATTCTTCTTTCTTGTTTTTTCGCATTGTGCAAAATACACCTGGACACTATGAGTATATGACACGTCATGTAATTAATTAATTTATTAATAATGATCATTATAATAATTGGCCACAATTATATGTTCACGGGAATTGACAAAGTCATTTTCATTACATTTAGCATGATGTAATATGTGACGTCCCCAATAATACTGCAACGATAATGAATTGTCACTACTAGATCAATCTTGCCCACCCACGTGTCTAATTAGGATCGCACCCAGTGTCTTAGCCACCACCGCCCCTAGCACCCTTTCTCACATACCACTTATTGCTGGCGTTATCAGCTACGCCTTGATCGGGTTGTGCTCCCGTTACAATTATGAACATATAGTGATAAAATTATGAACATGGGTCCTAATATTGTGAACATAGAGCTTCAAAAAATTATGAATGTCACAGTTATTGAATTATAAATGTACAATTACGGAATTATGAATGTATAGTTATGGAAGTATGAATGTACAGTTAAATTATGAATACAGAGCTCTGACGTTATGAACTTACAAGTATGAACATATGCTCCTATAATGAAACAGTCTGGAAAAATAATAAAAATGAAAGATAACGGTGCCACTAACAGCACCGTTATCGTATCCACGATGCATGCTGGACACGAGTACAAAGTATAACGATTGACGAATAAGATAGCCTAGTTGATTGTTACCCGCGGAGTTTGAGTCTAGTTCCAATAGTTGTGCCTATTTTTCTCTTGGTTCAACTTAACTTGAACGATACAATCTTTTAGCCGATATTTACCCTTGACTTTAGGTCCTGAAATACCTTGTCCATGAATTCTGGTTATTTTGCAAACCAATTACTCCTGAAATCCACCATCTGACCCAAACGTCTTTGGGCCGAGGCCCACAGCTCCATTTTAACCGACATTCCTATTTTGGTATTATGTGTATAACTCCATATCCCCGTTGCAGAGTAGTAAATAATGCAGGAGTCGCTATTGGGATATCCTTTGTCTGTCGAGGGATATGGCCTATGGGCAAATTATACCGTGCATCAGGGCGCAGAATGCATTTTGCATTCTGATTCAAAACGATGTTATTTTATATCTTTTTGCATGTCTGTTGTTAATTTTAAAAAAAAAATCATGTTTTGGATATACAAATAAACACATAATTTTATACTGAAAACAGGAAATTTTATACCTGAAAACACGGAAATTTTATAACTAAAAATTCCCATGTTTCGAATGTATAGAGTTATATAATAGAAAATATATAATTTTATATCTGAAAACACATAATTTTATAACTGAAAATTCTCATGTTTCGAATTTACAGAATTATATAATAGAAAACACATAATCTTTTTTAAAAGGATTAAAATTCCATGTTTCGAGTGTACCGAATTTTATACTAAAAACATAGAATTTTATACCCAAAAATACAAAATTTTATATATGAATACACATGCATTTTCGTCGCGTTAATTCTCCATACAACTTAACAAAACGACGTCGTTTGAGAAGTGCTATGTGCGCCCTGGTGCATGGTATAATGATTGAGGGATATGATTGTCCCTACACCCAACCCAATTGGAGAATTTTCCAAAATATTGAAAAATATTTATATCATGGTTCTGTTTAGTAAAATAGTTAATCTATACGTTAAATGACTAGCACTTTATAATAAAAAAGATGTTGGTAAGAACTAAATCCACAACAACCATTTAAACACGAGAATTATAGTCTACCCGCTCCGCAGATCGAAGGGTTACGTACGTTGTTGAAATAGTACACAATAATATAAATGGTGAAATTGGTTGATCTGGAAAGCGAATTGAAGCTAGCTAGGTAGCTGCATGATATTAAAGTGGGGAGTAGACAGTGGTGTAGGGTCTGATAGCAACACCATAACTACATCCAACGTTGTTTGAGAGAGTTGAATATATATCCACATCATATCATTCGCTGTTCACAGCAAAGATATAATAGCAGCTGGTCCTCTACACCCTTTGATTGCTATGCCTCAGCCATTTCATTTTTGTCCCTTTTCTTCGTTATTTTCCTCCTCCACTCACATTTCTTCCCTCATCATTAACCCTTTCTCTATTATTCATTTCTGCCAAATTTAGATGGGATACCTCATTGTTCTATTATTACTTTTTGAGGGGTGAAATGTGATATTGTTTTAAGTGATTATATTCAATCATCTCTTCAATTATATATGTATTTATGTGTTAAACGACAAGTTATGGATTGTTTGAACATGACTTATCCCTAATTAAATTAATTACTTTTATGAACTCCACTTTCTTACCGTTTGAAGGATGCATTCTATCTCAACTAAAAACTAAATTAATAGTTGAACTACATATTTATGTTTATATATAAATGATGTTAATTACTTACAAGACTTAACGGATTACAAAACAAAGCTCGTGCAGTGAATTTAATGAATGTTAGGGAAAGGGGATTAAATTGAAAAATGATAGTAGTTTCAGTTGATTTTCTTGATAATGAATCACTTTATCGTGATCAAGACTGATACGTAATTAATAATCTTTTTCTCCTTCTTCCAATTAATAGTCTTTCTTCATCTCTTGATTGGTCTTAATAATGGAGGGTTACTATTCAATGTAATTTGTTTTTTTCTTTTTGAGTTGTCACATCCTATGATCCTAATGATCTTTAAAAAATGAAAACTAAATGATAATTTTTGATAGTGATATGGTAGAATATAATTTTTATTTAAATAATTAAAATACTTTATACTTATATGATTTTCTTTCTTTAATTCTAACCTATCAAAACAATAAATGTGTTCCATATATCATTAATGATGTATGTCTTTTATTAGTACCATTTGTATTATCTAAGAGCCTCTCTATCAGTGGTTTTTGAGAGATTATAGTCTATTTAGAAGAGAGAGTATTGGAGAGAGAAAAGGAAAAACTTATCTCCTTAATACACATTTCGAAATGATTAAACGCCTTGAATATATTGAAGAAGGTTAATGTGTAATACGAAGTAGTATATATAGAAAACTCTTTGTTCTTAATAGCTCTCTAATCTCAGTTCTTCATTGTCTGCAGTGTGGTCAGGGACGGCGAACTGGCCTGGCCGTGATGAGGACAAATCAATGCTGTGTGGTGAAGTCGATTTGGTAATAACAATAATGATTGAGTTACATACCACTGACAAAGGTTAGTTGTACTCAAATTTTTATGTTATTAAGATTTTTATATAATACATTATATTTGGTATAAACACACATGTGACATGCATGCATAATTGAATTTCGTGTGCATGATGATTACTATAGTATACTTCATATGAAAACATACGGAGTATATACATAGTTAAGCTCCGAGACCACATAGCTTAACTAGTCAACAACATAAAATATGTTCATAAATTTTACTACGCTAGCCGCCGCAAAATGTCAATAACATTTGATCGGTTTAATGCACATATACCGAATAATCGATTTTCAGATAGAAACCACTTATATATATATATATAGAGGAAGGTTCAGGTGCGACAGTGCACTTAGGTGCGGCGGTGCGATTAATTGTAGGCCATTAGATTAGATAAATCCAACGAATCACATTCATTCAAGCTTTTCCGATATTTTTCGCGCGCGTTCTCACAGTACGCGAACTGCAAGGTTAAAGTCCGTCATTGGGCACCAGAATATATCAAATCATAGTGTTGTGTGTTTTATGTTCGTTATTGGTGCATTATTAATCTTACTGTGGTGTTATTTGAGAATTCGTGTTGGTGTCTTCCTGAGCGATCAGTCGACCACACTAATAGTTATACAAATATACACCATCCATGTTAGAAAATGCACACAAAAAAACATGCACAAATTAGATATGCCATCACCAGAACGCACCACTAGGTATGACTAAAAGCATCACACAGTGTTCATAAACACCATTGAGGTGGTGAGTTATATGTGTATTTTTTGGTGTGCTGTGTGTTTTTTGGTATTTCGTATTTCATTGTGGTGTTTTTTCCTAACACTATTGGTGTCTTTTGTTAACACTGTTGGTGTATACTGACAAGCGACCGATATAAATAACCACTACAATTACCATAACACCCCCACTTACCAGGACGCGCTTAAATCTTTAAATCTTCAAAAATTAGCCGCTGCGTTAGATTAAGCAAATGGACGACGCTGATATGATATGACGCACCGCCGCCACCTAAAGCCACTGCCGCATATGAGCCTTATTCTATATATATATATATATTATATATATATATATATTATCACTACTTCATTCTTGTGGCACGACAAGCAAAGATCTTATACTCTATCTCTCTGTGAGGAGAGCTAAGCGGTCAGTATTAGCTTTTGAGCAGCTACTCCATCTATATATTTATGCGTGTGTGTATGTACATATATGCATGATTATGATTCCACAGCTCTCCATCACCACGTCACCGTGACAATTCTTTTGCCTCACCTGACGTCAACCTATATACTGCATGTGTTTCTAGTACCTACAACCCATTTGCCTTGGTGCGGTAGTCCTTGCTATCGAGTTTTATATCTTCATTCAGAAATACTACATTTTGTATAGCATGAAATTGAAACGAAAAATGGAAAAATATGAAATAAGAAATAGGTAGCTATGTAACATAATTATTTAATTACCATTTGTTGTAGGAAATAGACGAAAACAATAATAATCCTATGAAAATGATTATTATCTTTTTGAGAAAAATTGAAAATTCTGGAAAGAAAATAACTACGGGGGCGTAGGGATTTTAAGGGAAAATACTTGGTGTACTGCTATTTAAACTTTCAATTTGTACTCTCTAACAAAAAATGTCAAAGATACTTAACCTAATGTAGACCTAATCAGAATTAAAGATCACGAATCGTTGCATTTCAGTTTGTATAGTACTAATAATTGGAGAGTTTCGTTGGAATACTTAATCTGATGAGAAATGATTAAATAAACTCATAAACTTTATATGAAATATAATAGAACTTTTTTTTGAATAAATATATAATTACAACACCTAAACTTTCAATAATGTAATTAAACATGTCAGTTTCTCAATTTGATTAATTGAGTTGATAGATTGACCGGTTTCTCTTTCAAGATCTGGACAGGAAGCTGCCAGCTTCTCTATGACCCTATTTGATAAAATAGTTAGTTTATCCATCAATTTAACTTATTTGATCACTATTAATTGTTTTATTTGGTTAAAAAATTAATTGAAGTGTTTGGTTAATTAGTTTTTTGTAATTTTAAAATACTAAAATTCAAAAAGCTAGTCAAAATAATTTTTAATTAGCTTTTTGAGAAAAGAAATTATACCAAATAGCTAATTACCAAACACTTTTCTACAATTAACTAATGTTATCAACTAGTTATACCTCTAATTAACCTAATCAACTAACAGCTAACATCCAACAACTATCAACTAACAGCCATTTACCAACAAGGCAATATGTTTTTTTTTATATAATCTAATTGATTTATTAAGTTCAAATCCATGAAATTACATAGTATCTAATTTTACTTTAGAAAACTAATACTCCGTATAATTTTGTAATTTGTAATATGTATATTAAATATTTATATTTGTTAATTACTTGTATTGAAGACAAGTTTGTTGAATGATATATCATTATTTAATTGAAAATAAATAAAGTATTAA
>VALG01009770.1:0-15397 GCA_009835305.1 Ipomoea purpurea
TAAAATTTCAACGTCTGAAGTGAGAGAAATTTTATAATTCATTGCTACATATATCTACTGAATGTAGAAACAAAGGAGGTAGAGGTAACTGGAGAGAATGAACAAACTCAGTGGGTGAATACCAGCTTTTTCCTAAACCAAAATGCAGCACCGCGTAGTAAAGTGTCTAGAGACAAAACAAGGAAGGTTGTGAAAACCTGTGTGAGAGATTAGCTCCTGGTGCGTAATTTTCCGGTGTAGATACAGCTTGGAGAAAGTACTCGGAAGAGCCACCCCAGTAACAACCCAGACAGGACGCTTGCGACAAATCTTGTGAGTGTCCAGCTATTGTGCGACAGCACCTCGGGACCAGTGTCGCTACACTAATCTCAATATTGTATCTGGGTGAGCGAAGAATAGCGATTTCACCTCCTTGAAGGATGAAAGGAGAAGAGTGAATAGAGAATATCTAAACACATCTCTGAACTACTTATAAATCTCTCTTCTTATTACATTACTGCATCCATTTAATTTCGGGGCGGTTTTGGCAAAATTTTAGGGGCCTCTCCTAAATATTACAACTGTGACATACCCGTTACGATAACATATCGCGTTAATCATTTATATGTCTGGTTGATAGTCCTCGTTTGCAATGAAGAGAAAATTTATAAAAATAACATCACTTACAAATCCACTATTAAGTGTTTCCATAAACGTGAAGCATGTTAGAATCTCTCTTTGAGAACTATAAATTAAAAGCATAACACTTTACCGTTAACATTCTCGCCTTGTGCACAATTTAAGTTAAACTTATTTATCTTTACTTAGGTTGAAGTTACCAGTGTTGTTTGCAAGGAAGTTTGAAAAGTTAGAGAAGTCTATTCACGGGCCCCCCCCCCTCTCTAGACTTCTCGCCACGTTAGGGCCAACAAAGAAGTATCAGAGCACTTTCTATTTGATTCAGTTTCTTGAAACATGCATAGCAGGATATCGAAACTTCACAAGATAAGAAGACTATGAAATAATTGCTCAAAACTTGTCTTTTACCTCACGTTGAAAATAAATTTGAATGAATTGGAAAATAGCATAGAATGCACAGGTCGCACTTGATCTGCTTTTAATGATGAAATGTGAGAAAGTCACAACCCACCTCAGTCACTTATCAAGATCATGGAAGCTAATACTGCTACCCCACGAGATCCAAATGCTCCACGATATATTTCCAAAGCAAAAAATTGGAGTGGACAAGAAAGATAGAGGGCGAAATATCCTGGACAATATTGCCAAGGACATTTTGTTCAAAACGATCGATGACACCATATTTCCAAATATTTGAATGTGCACCACAACAAAAGAAATATGGGATACGCTCATAAGCATCGGTGAAGGCGACGAACAAGAAAAGGGCAACAAGCTAACCATTGCCATGAAAAGATTTGAATATTTCAAAATGTTTTCTAACGAAAGTATTACCGATATGGAAGCTCGCTTAGTCAAGATTCTTGGACAAATTAGTGATCTTTGCGAAACCATCTCCCAGAAGGAAATATCACTCAAAGTCTTGCGTGGACTACCTTCTAATTAGGATATGAAAGTAACCGCGATGCGAGATCATAGAGATCTAAGGACATTATCTACGGATAAACTCTTTAGTGATCTCAAGGCGTATGAGTTCGAGATGAAGACACTAGTTGAAGAAGAACACGATGAACGAACATCCGCACTAATGGCTTATCAATCATCTACATGAAGGTCAGTAGGAAATAATGATTTTCTAACTGACGAACAATTCTCCTTATTTGTTAGGAAATTCAAAAAGTCCATGCGAAAGAACAAATTCAAGAATTCACCACAAGGAAGCTCGTTTAGAAGACAAAGGAAAGAACCAGTCGAAGATAACACAAATGTGTGTTATAATTGTAGAAAGCCTGGACATTTTATGGCAGAATGTCCACACCCCAAGCTAAGCAAAAATTCGAATACTACTAATCCTTCGCAGTAAGAATATAAATCGAAGGAAAAGAGATTCAAGAAGGATAAACGAAAGGCTTTGATAAGTGATCCGCTAGAAGCAAGCGAATCTGAAGAATCATCCAGTGACGAGAGTGATTCATCACAAGAAGATACGGAGCTTCTATGTTTAGTTGGCAAGACACCCGAACATGAGGAATGTTTAATGGCGCGCGAAATCGACGAAGAGGTATCTTCTAGTTTCTTTAGTTCCTTTAGTTCCGTTGACACTTCTTTCGAGACTCAAGAATCATTTCAACGTCTTATGGAAGATTGTCAAAAATTCATGATCACTCATACTCAAATCAAAGAGCGCAATAATATGTTAATCCTTGAAAACGAAGAAATGGCACAAAGATTACAAAATGCTCTAAATGAAATGAGTAATTTGAAAGCCGAAAATTTTCGCCTTCAAGAAGAGTGCAAAGCTATAGAGGTTAGAGAACATAACCTTCGGGAAGTTATCGCATCATTTACGAATTCATCCAAAATAACGGATAAAATGGTAAGTATGCAAAAACCCGCTGGAGATAAAGCCGGACTAGGCTACGATCCATCATGTTCTAAAACCCCTCAAAAGTTGACTAATTCTACTACTACTTTAACTAATAAAGTTCCAGTGGTAAAATTTGTAAAAAGTCAACATAGCACAATGAGACCAAGGAGTTGGAGAACATAAATTAATGCCAAGAAAATTGTTCGCAAGGCCGATTCAACACAATGATATCATTGGCAAAGACAACAACAATCTTAAAAGGCAAAGATTTGCATCTCAAATGAGTAACCAAACGAGTCTAGTGAAATAACCTTCATAGGAATATGGGAAGTTTGAGAATTGGGCTGGGAGATTATATCTCCTCAGAAGAAGATTGGTCTCCTTTGAAAACAAACCATGGACCAAGTCCAAGATTCGCTCTATTTCATAGAATCAAGCAACTATCAGTCAGCTTCCCAACCCGCACCGAATCATTATTCAAAAGTGCGTATATGATTTATAAAGTTTTCATGGTTACAATCACCTTGGTAACACCCCCCAAAACAAACCTAAAAACAAGTCTTTAACACATGCGATTAACACAAACTGAGCCACCAGCGGAAGAGTAAACGAAACTGGATAGAAGAATCCAAAAGGGGTGTTATCAACTTATAACCACACTAAGTAACGCTAAGGCACCAAATCTGCAAGTGTATGATACTATCCCCAATACATCCGTCTAAAAAACAGGTCTAAAATTGGCGCACAGACACAAAACACAGTCTAAAGATGAAGGTCCTAAGCTACCAGGCTCTAGACATCGCGCTCGACTACAACATCACCTGAAAGATTACAAAGATAACATCGGGACGACGCCCGGTCAGCGAATAATGCTGGTAACCCACCAATACCGTTAAGTATCATACATAGGTAGAAATAAGATATAAAAACCATTTTCGAAACGGAATACATATATATAAGTTAAAAACCAAGATCGAAAGACAACACAAGACTCATCACTCACAAGGATAACACCGGGAACACATCCCAACCACAAAGGTTAACCACACACAAGATAAAGACTCACCCAACGGCAACACATGCCAAAACACCACAAGACTCCGTGACTACACACGTCACGAGAGAAGACACACAACGCCGGCTTTACAAGCCCTCGCAACATCACCCATCGCGAGTTTGGTATGCCTTCCTTATGCCCTGTTCCAACCTTATGGCTACCCCCAACCTTGTACCTTCAAGCCAACCATTACCTCCAGGATCCCCTGTACAGCCAAGTCCAACCTTATTTCGCCGGGACCGTCGTCCCCCCACCTATAACCACCAACGAACACCAATCACGGCAACGCATGCCCGGATAAACAACAATGTTATCCCCAATCACGTGGACCCATCACTCAGGCCACAGCTCCATAATCACGTCACCGCCACCATGAGGACTGTTGCAATACCTTGGTGACTAGTGTCCCATAACTACTAATCGTGCAATCAGGTAGAGCCACACACGCACCACCTCTCACACGAATCAATCAACGGATTGAAAAGAAGGTATGAAACACACTCGATCAAGGAATGGATCACAGTCCAACAACAACAACGATGAATAACCGGCGGGTGGGCGGCGGTTTGGGCTCTCCCCACCGTTCTGCCCGCGGGTACCACTCCTGTGTAAAACAATCCTTCTGGGATTTTCTTCTCCAAACACATATTCAAGTCCAAAACATGCCACATCTCACTCAACACAACAAATGACTTGAACCATGGAAATGCCAAGCAATGGCACAAAGGAATTCTAAACACAAGCTCTAGATATGCAATATCAGAAGATAAATGCATAAACCTCACATTTCATAGCAAAAACAAGTAGAAGCCAAGAAATCACATATAGGTAAGCAAAATAGGTTTTGTAGAGCATGGGTTACCTCTTGAAGACCAAAGAACTTCTCTTACACCACAACAACTCTCCACTAAGCTCACTAGCAAACCCACTTCAAGATCAAACAAAAGATCATAAAGATCCTACTTTTAAGAAAAAGAAAACTAAGATGGAACCAAAAAGACTAGACAAGCTTAGATCTTACCCTTCTAGATGCCAAATAGAGGAAAGTTGAATCTTGGAAGCAAAACTTGGAATCTTGACAAAGGTCTCACTTGGCTTGAAGAACAAGCTACTCTTCTTTTCTAGAGAGAAGGTAGAGATATTTTCTAGGAATTGTAAGGATTGAAATGAGAAGTCTTCTAGTTTAGGTTACAATACTAACTCTTGGTGAAAAGACAAGGATACCCTTACTAACTCTTAAAAGTGTAAGGAACAAGGGAACCCTCTCAAAGCACAAGGTACAACACAACTTAAAGATTGACTAGTCAAATTCTAGTCCTTGAGTATTAAAAATCAGGATTTTAGGATCAATTCCTCAAGAAATAGAATTAATTACTCTTAATTCATGGATTGGAGTGTGGATTTTTGGGGTGTCACATCCTCCCCCTTCAAAGAAGTTTCGTCCCCGAAACTTGGGTACAACGAATTAAAACTAATGGTAACAAGGAAACGTAATTGTGACAAGATGTTTCAAGAATATCCCTTTTGGTCAAAAACTCCAAAAGTTCTCACAAGGGTTCAAAAGCAAAGAAGAAGGCGTTACGAATTCAACGATTGGCAAGAGGTCAACAAACGAATAGATTGAGCATCAAGAACTCTAACCTCAACATAACTCCCAACTTCTAGACAACAACCAACAACTAAACTACTAACTCCAAAACACACCTAACCACCAGCTAAACAACAAGGCAACAAGCAAGCAACAAAAACACACAACCACTAGGAAAACGAGGTACCTTCCACAAAAAACTCACGGTACCGCTCCCGCATCGATGCCTCCAGCTCCCAAGTAGCTTCCTCAACCCCATGATGTGACACAAAACCTTCACCATCTTAACAGATTTCCTACGAAGTGTTCTGAGTCTTGAAGTCCAAAATTCTTAGCGGCTTTCTTCATAAGACAAATCTTCATCTATCGGTTCACTTCCGTGGTAAAACATGAGCTAGATCGTGAACATACCTCTTGAGCTACGATATGTGGAAACAGTTATGCACTCTATCCAACTCCAAAGGCAACGCCAAACGGTAAGCCAAACTCCCAATTTTCTCCAGGATTTCATACGGGCCTATAAACCTAGGGCTCAACTTTCCTTTCTTCCAAACCGCATTACTCCGCGGTGGGAGATACCTTCATCCAAACCTTGCCCCCAACCGAAAAACTCCGCATGTCTCCTAGCCAAATCAGCATAAGACTTTTGACGATTAGTGCCGCTTTCATCCTTTCTTAGATTTGTTTAACTTTCTCGATGTGTCCAACAAGTATTGGTCCCAACACTATCGGATTAACAAGATCCTCCCAACAAAGCGGACTGCGACACTTCTGTCCATAAAGAGCTTCCATAAGGTGCCATGCGAATACTCGAATGATAACTATTGTTGTTAAGAAAACTCTATCAAATCCAGATGGTCCTCCCAAGATCCTTGAAAATCTAACAATACAAGCTCTCAACAAATCCTCATTATAGTCTGTATAGTCCTTTCTGTTTGTCCATCGGTGGCTGGGTGGAAAGCGGTACTGAGGCTTAGCTTAGTTCCAAGGGCTACTTGCAAAGATTTTCCAAAATTGAGACAAAAACCTTGAATCCCTACCGGAGACAATATCCCTCGGAACTCCATGATACTTTACCACTTGGTTGACATAGGCTCGGGCCAACTGTGTCATTGTCCAGGTCTCCTTCATTGCAATGAGGCGGGCAGTCTTGGTCAAACGATCATCTATCACCCAAATAGAACTAAGCGGTATGCTTCGATTACCGACTTAAGGCATCCCTACTACGTTAGCCTTTCCCTTCATGATACTGAATATCTAACTCATAGTCCTTGATGAGTTCTAGCCACTTCGTTGTCGCATATGTGAGATCCTTTTGGGTGAAGATAATAATTTGAGACTCTTGTGACCCGTGAAGATCTTGCAGCGCACCCCATATAGATAATACCTCCAAATTTTCAAAGCAAAACACCACGGCGACCAATTCCAAATCGTGGGGTAGGGAAATTCTCTTCGTGAACCTTAAAGTTGACGTGAGGCGTAAGCATCACTCTCCCATTTGCATCAGCACACACCTATCCTTTCTTGGACGCATCATTGTATACCTCAAACCCTTCCGTTCCTGATGGCAAGATTAAAACTGGTGCAGACGTGAGCCCTCTCTTTCAATTCCTTGAACGCCAACTCACAAGCTGATTCCAAACAAAAGGCACTTCTTTCCTTATAACTTGGTCAAAGGTTGGGCCACCTTGGCAAAATCTAAAACAAACCTTCGATAATAACCTGCTAAACCAAGAGAAACTTCTTACTTCCGACACCGATGAAGGTCAATCCATTCCTTCACTGCTCCGTATCTTGTCCGGAATCCACAGAAATTCCTCTACTATCAATCACATGGCCTAGAAACGTAACAGTTTTCCAAAATTTGCACTTAGAGAAACTTGGCATACAACTTTTTCTTCCCTCAAGATCTGACGTACTATCCGAAGCTGTCCAACATGTTCCTCCTTATCTTTTGAATAAACCAAGATATCGTCGATGAATACAATCACAAAATTCATCGAGGTGGGATTTGAATATTCTATTCATCGAGTCCATGAAAACTGCAGGGGCGAAAGGCATAAACCGTAAACTCGTAGTGACCGTACCGAGTTCGAAACGCAGTCTTAGGGATATCCTTGTCTGCTACTTGTTATCTGATGGTATCCTGACCTCAAATCAACTTTGGAAACCACTCCCGCGCCACGAAGTTGATCAACAATCACATTCTTGGGAGAGGGGTATTTGTTCTGATGGTAACTTGATTCAGCTCCGGTAAGTCGATACACAACCCTCATACTCCCGTTTTCCGTTCCTTCTCCCTTTACAAACAACACTGGAGCTCCCAAGGCGTGCACTTGGCCCCCGGATGTAACCCTTGCAAGGAGTTTTCAATTTGAGCCTCAACTCTTGCATTTCAGGCGGAGCCAAACGATATGGGGCTTTAGGATGGGTGCAGTGCCCCGGCATAAGATCCACTGAAAACTCCACCTTCCCCCTGAGCAGGCGCATACCCGGTATTTCTTTCGGGAAAAATATCAAGAACTCACGGACTACAGGTATCCGATTGAAGCTACTTCCTCCTTTGCCTTCAAGTTCTCGACGGAGCACAAGTCACATCATTGCCTTTGTCCAAAACCCTTCTTCATCTTAAACCGATAGACAACCAGCTTAATTTCGCTGTTCCTCCTTTTTCCACGGTATGAACCACTCTGTTTCCCGCTGGGTCCCTTCGGTAACACTACTTCTATCTTTGCACAAGATTTGGAGCTCCTAAACCGCCCAACCATCCTACTAGAACCAAATCCATCCGTCCCAAGTTGTACGATTAGATCATAGGGAACTCTTCCACTTTGATACAAATCTTGATGCCCTCAAAAAGACGGTCAGATATCCTAACTTCTCCCGACGCTACCTTCACGTTGAACCTCACTCCAGCGCCCCCAGACAAGCCCAACTTCTTCACGAGGCCGGGTGATATGAACGAGTTAGACGCCCCTGAATCAAACAAGACTGTTGCTGGAACGGATTGCGCGAGGAAGGTTCCCACTACCACGTCGTTGTCACTTGTTCGAACTTCATTCAAGGTGAGCACCCTCTCTTGAGATGACCCTACCACCGGATGATGAATCTCTATCCTCCCATACTCTCTTATATCACGGAGTACTGGCAAAGGAGCTACACTAGGACTTACTCTTGTGGACGCACCACTCCGGATCCACCGCTCAATTACCCCAGAGGCATTGCTAGATTCGGCCAACCGAGATTTCTTAACAACTTCATCCACATCTTCAAACACTGCGGTTCGCTGGCAAGGAGGCATCACAGACTTCTGCTACAACGACAAGGTTACCACAAAGAGCAAGCAAGCAAGACAGGAAGCAACACACATCTCACGGCGCAACCTAGAGTCCTAAGACTAACACTTGGCTTCTTAAGGTCGCTTAGATGTCTCAAAACACACTTAACCACTTAGAAAGTCTAGAATTTACTCTTCCTAGGCTCCAAACCTAGGTTCTGATACCAACTGTAACACCCCCCAGAACAAGACCTAAAAACAAGTCTTAACACGTGTAGATTAACAAAAAAAACTAGCACAGCAGAAGATAAACGGAAAACTGGATAGAAGAAATCCAAAAAGGGTGTTATGCCACGTATACCACACTAGGTAACGCTAAGGCAACAATCTGCAAGTGTATGATACTATCCCAATACATCTGTCTAAAAACAGTCTAAAACATTAGCGCACAGGCCACAAAAACACAGTCTAAAGCATGAAAGGGGCTAACGCTGACCAGGCTCTAGACATCTCGCTCACTACACATCACGCTGAAAATACAAAATAAGCATCCGGCGACGACGCCAGTAAGCGAATAATGCCTGGTAACCCCCAGATTACCGTTAATATCATAAATAGGTAGAGATATAAGGTATTAGAATCCATTTTCGCAAACGGAATACTTATATGATAAGTTTTAAAAACCAAAGATCAAAAGATCAAACAAGACCATCACTCACAAAGATAACCACCGGAACCATCCAACCCACCAAAGTTAACCACACACAAGATAAAGAGCCACCCAACGAGCAACACATGCGAAAACACCACAAGATCCGTGACTACGCACTCAAAGAGAAGATCACACAACGCTGGCTTTAAACCTTGCAACATCACCCATCGCGAGTTGGTCATGCCTTCCTTAGACCTTTCCACCTACGATGACCCCCCCAACCTCGTACCTCAATCCAAGCCATTACCTCCAGGATCCTCTGTACAAGTTCCAAGTTCCATACCTTATTCCGTCGGGACTGCGTCCCCCACCTATAACACCAACGAACCACCACCAATCACGGCAAACACTTGCCCGCGACTAACCACAATGTTAGTCCGGAAGCAAGAACTGAAACTGACAGGTTCTCACGTGGCGGAAAAACAACTACTCTTCTTTTCTAGAGAGCAAGGTAGAGATTGTTCTAGGAATTTAAGGGTGAGAATGATGAAGTGCTCTAGTTTAGGTTACTAATACTAACTCTTCGCTGAAAAGACAAGGTAATCTTACTAGAATCTTAGAAGAGGTTATGAACAAAGGAAGCTTCCTCTCAAGCACAAGCACAACATAATTAAAGATTGACTAGCTCAAATGCTGAGCCTTGAGTTATTAAAAATCAGGATTTAGGAATCAATTCCTCAAAGAAATAGAATAATTACTCAATAATCTAGAAGAATGTGGATTGTTTGAGATGTCGCCACCTTCTCCTGATCAGTGGGATCTAGGTGGATTTGGATGCCAAAAATTTACAACACACAAAGGACCCAAACATAGTGTGGGTACCTAAGAAGAATTAATTTTATACAGCAAGTTGCATATCGATAGGCGGATCCGCCCGCGATCGATGACCGGCAATAAAGTTAGCTAGTTGAGTTCATAAAGTATCGCAAGGACCAAAAGTAGTTTTCGTGGAAACGATTCGATTATGGAACAACAAAAGGCACCGGGACAATTGTAAAGAATGCCTACAATTGAAGATGTTTCATTTGCGAAGATTAATAATTCAATTGTTTAGCACAAGCCAATCTCTACGACAAAGGACTACCTCGTAGAATTTCAAAGAAAATTCAATCAAGAACGAATCTACGAAGGAAGTGTACTTGCCGAATCGAGAAAACATATAGTATGTGTTGATTGGGAGTACAACGCAAGGACTCGTGTGTTGATGAACGCAATCAAATGAAAACAAGTTGGAACATGGGAATGGCACATGAGGCTAAATCACTAAAATTCAAATACCATCAATAAGCTTTGCACAAAATAAGCTATCATGGATGCCCACATTGCATCAAAAAGATCAAATTTCCGATGCGCCAGAAGGGAAAACAAACAAAACATCATTCAAACTCCAAAGCTCAAAGTCAACATCAAACCCTAAGTCTACGCCATGGATTTATTTGGTCATTAGACCTAGAGTATAAGTGGTAACGAAAATAACCACTGTTGCGTTGTTGTGATGATTTTTCCAGGATACACATGGAGTTATCATAAAGAAAAATAGCTGAAGTTGAATCAAAAGTTCCGCGAGCGCTAGAAGCAACTACAAGTTGAAAAAATAGAAGATTGCAATAATCGAAGCGATCGAGGAACTGAGATTATGAAATTGTGATCAATCCTTGCATTCACAAGGATCTTACACCAACTATCTCCGCACGAACCCACAACAAAATGTAGTGAGAGAAGAAACATGACACTAAAAGAAGCGCTGACGTGTCATGATTCAGCCGCCGCATCTACCAAAGATATTTTGGGCAGAAGCTCCAATACGGCGTGCTTACTCTATATATCTCTAGTCTAATCCACAATCATATAACAAACATCTATGTGCAAATATGGAAAAGGGAGGAAACCCAACCTCACGCTATTTCATACATTTGGGTGTAAATGTTTTGTACTTGTTAATGGAAAGTCTATAAAGACGTTTGACGAACGTGCGAGATGAAGGAATTTTTTGGGATATTCATCCACCAGCATGGCGTACAAAATATTCAACACATCAACAATGGTGGTAGAATAATCGATTCATGTTGTGTTCGATGAAAGCAACAATAAAGAAGTCAAAGATAAGGGAAGTAATTCTAAATTAAATTATTCTAACAATATCTTTGAGGAAAATATGTTGCAGGATTTCGAAGAAACAAATAACATGGTAGTCATCAATTTGAGTCAATGGCCACTGTGGAACATGAAGTACCAACCGTGACCATACCCGAAGTTTGCACCCGAAATCAAGAACAACCCAGTAGATGAATCCGAAGAAATACCTGTCAACAATTTAGCACAAGAGAAATAACAAGTGGAATCTCAACAAGAAAACTTGAATCCAATGAGTTTCCAACCAAATCGAAAATGTAAATCACCCACATTGACTAGTCATTGGAAACCCAGAAGACGGAGTTAGAACACAATCATCTACAAGACCAACAAGATGCAATGTTCTCATGCTTTCTATCACAATTGGAACCGAAAGAAATTGATGAATTAGATCAATTCAAACGCAACGACGTATGGGAACTTGTTCCAAGACTAACGCACCAAAATGTAACGGCACCAAATGGGTCATTGTTAAGAATAAAGCAAGATTAGTCGCAAAGGGGTACTCGCAAGAAGAAGGCATAGATTTTGATGAGACATTTGCCCCGTCGCACGACTCAAAGCAATCCGGATATTCCTAGCATATGCAGCCTACAAGAACTTCACATATATCAAATGGACGTGAACACATTTTTCAATGGCTTACTTGAAGAAGAAGTTTATGTAGAAACAACCACCCGATTTTGAGGTAAAAGGGACTGGTGATCAAGTCTACAAACTCAAGAAGGCATTGTATGAGTTGAAACAAGCTCCGCGAGCTTGGTACGATACCCTGTCAATGTTCCTAATTAGTTGTGGATTCACCAAGGCCTAGTCGATAAAACCCTCTTTAGAATTCAAGACAATGGTCATATTTTTATAGTGCAAATTTTTGATGATGATATTATTTTTGGAAGCTAATATTTCTTTGTGTGAGAAATTCTCCAAGCTTATGCAGAATAGATTCGAAATGAGTATAATGGGAGAATTGAACTACTTTTTGGGACTACAAGTCAAACAGCTGAAAGAAGGAATTTTCGTTAATCAAGCCAAATATACAAAAGATCTTATATAGAAATTTGGGCTAGATGGAAAATCCTCAGTCAAATTCTCATGAGTACTTCTCAAAAATTAGACAAAGATGATGAAGGCAAAGACGTTGATCAAATGATGTATCGAGAATGATTGGATCGCTGCTATATCTAACCGCTAGTAGACCAGACATATCTTACTCAGTTGGAGTATGCGCGAGATTTCAATCGAAGCCTAAAGAGAGTCATCTGATTGCAACAAAGAAGATAATTCGATACTTAAAGGAACAATCAATGTGGGATTATCGTATCCCAAAGAAGGAGATTTTACACTAACTGGTTATTCAGATGCAGATTTGCAGGGTGTAAAATAGACCGGAAAAGTACCTCAGGGACATGCCAGTTCTTAGGGGGAAGATTGGTCTCTTGGTTCAGCAAGAAACAAAACTCCATAGCTACGAGCACTGTCGAGGCGAATATATTGCAGCTGGAGTTGTTGTGCACAAATTTTGTGGATGAAGCAACAATTTTTGGACTATGGGATTAAATGCGAAAGTGTTAGTATTTTATGTGATAATACTAGCGCAATTGCAATACCCAAAATCCAGTGCTTCACTCGTGAACCAAACACAATCGATGTCCGACATCAGTTCATACGAGACCACGTCGAGAAGAAAGATTGAAGATCGATCGTGTTCCACAGAAAATCAAATTGTCGATATTCTCACAAAACCGTTGTGTGAATCTCGTTTTGCAACTCTAAGGCACGAAAAGGGAATGATCGAAATGAGCTAAGTATCTTCGAAACTATTAAATTCGAAATTGTGTACGTGCTTTGCATGAAATTTGTTACCTATGTGTTCTACGTGATTTAATTTATTAATATGTTACAATTTATTTTGTGTACATGTTAGTAATTTTATCTTACGAACTTAGTAAGTAGAAATTGGTTATTTGCTCTTAAAATGATAAAAAGGGATATAAAAGTTAGGGAATGCATCATGATAGTAGAGGGATTATATGATTTAAGGGAAATTTCCTGATGCTAAGCCTTGATAAAGTTGATAACAGTGCATGCAAATTGATTTGTCAGTCTGAATGAATAACAACTTTATTTTAATTTTCACCTGCTTAAGTCAATTTGATGTATTTTTTTAAAATTAAGAAATGTATCTGGCATCAATTTTGTTCTTATCTGTTTAAATTAATTTTATTGGTCGAGCCATTTTATTCTCAGATTTATCGGATCTTGAAATTAAATTGTTAGCATAAATATATTTATTGCACTAACAATTTTGTGTCGAAGAAATTTTTGCTCCATGAACATCTACAGGTGGCAGCCAATTAAAGTTTAATTTTTGGCGCTATGTACCCACAAATGGAGTATTAAAACCTGAGTTGGCAAATTTAAATCAGTGAAAGTTCGAAGTTGCCCTCAATTGTTCTATAATCTCTTTCTATCCACTAAAGGGCAAGATGGTAACTTTGCTAGCCAATTTATTTTGCCTCCAACGAAGAGAGAAGAGGAAGAAAGAAGATCAACATCCTTTTTCCTCATTCTCACCGTCGGCCACATGCAAGAGGAGGAAGAAGCTTGAAAATCTCTCAAAAATCTTCTACACACAAAAACCCATCATCCAAACCCAAAAACTTACCAAAACAATCTCTTCTACACAAAAACCCACTCCTCTTACCATATTGTTCGGACCACACTGCCAAAATACCCAACCTTGAGTTCAAAAATTTCCTAATAAATTTTCCTTCTACTCAAATGGATGCTCATCAAGTGGAGATGGAATCTGCTTTACAACCGGAGGATCACAGCAAGGTCGAGCCGTGTGCTAAGCGGGATGATCCTAGGATGTCAATGACTTGCAACAAGCATGTGGAGAACAAGTCTATTGGGGTAAAAATTATCAACCTCTCTTGAATCTAGTGGGGTTGTTAAATTTTTGCACTTTTTAGATATGTTGGATTTTATAAGCGATGAAGTGATCGAATTGTATCATGAATGCTAGAATGGAGAATGATTCTATTATTTCCATGATCAAAGGAGTTGATGTGGATATTAATCTCGGTGATTTTCGGAGGATGTTTCACCTTGTTGAATCAAATTGAAAGATGAAAACCGATGTGTTTGACATGAATGCCGTATGGGCCGAGGTACGCGATGCAAACGCACCGCTTAGATCTCCGAAGGTGAATGGTTTAAAAGAGACTTGAAGAAAGGATTATGGATTGTTGTTGGATATAATTCATAAGTGTGTTGAATCTCGTTACCATTGCCGAGAGATAGGTTGTCTAAGGAGAAATTGTTGATTATGGATGTCATCTTGAATAATGTTTGTGTGGATTGGGGTGCGTTTATGTTTGGAAGATTGTGTGAATCTATAAGAAAGGCCAAGCCTTTAGTTGATGGATGGTTCCAACAAGAAATTGGTTACGGTTTTGCCGTTGGAGAAATTTTGAGAACCAAAAATCACCCTCACAAAAGCCAAACATATCACCAACCATAGCTACTTGTTTCGGCCACCGAATTCAAGTGAACCCAAAATCCCTCTCAACCCTCAAACCTTCCTAGACCCACACGAAAAGAAAAATTCCCAACCCTTTCCTAAACCTCAAGCAATTTATCCGTGAGCCGAGCAATGAAGGCTCAACTCACCCGCTATTCGATCCAATGAGGAACATCATAGCCACCAAGCTCTCACCCTTACCCACCCAAAACCCGAACCACCCGAAACCATCCCATTCTTGAAAGTCAAGAATTTGTTGAAGTTGAGGAGAATGTTGTTGTGGATGATGAGATTGTAGTTGGGAGTGATGATGAAGTTTCTACTCTCGGGGCGGATTGTGTGCTCTTGGAGGAGTTTAAAAGAGCACTAGATTGGAGAGCATGGAGATTGGGATCCCATAGTATGTTGGCCGAAACAATAGGGCCAAATACTTTGGAAAATGAAGAATTTGTGTTGAGTTGGTTAGGCACAAGAGATCTTGCAAAGGCTACCCGACTTTCGGTTATTAAATCTTGTTTTTCTACCAAGCTTGCAAAAAGGAGAAGGACCGAAAAAGGTGTGATGATTGAGCTACTACCGAAGAACCATTAGGAGAATTTGATCCAAATCATATTCGCCG
>VALG01009771.1:0-10757 GCA_009835305.1 Ipomoea purpurea
GGCCTACCACGCACCCGACAGAGCATGGTGGATGAGATGGAAGCAGGGGGATGGAACGGAACAGGAACGTGGGTAAGTAGGTAAGCCTGTGCAGATTCGAGGGGAGTGAACACTGTATTGATGTTTTGGAAAGAGGACCTGTTTCTTTGTCTCAGAATTTGAGGAATATACGGTCCATGCGACTGGAGGGATTCTAAGGTGATGAAGAATCTATAAATTATATTTGCAGAAAAATGTGATCAAGATTCAATGTCTTCATCACGTGCAACTTCAATTTATGGATAAGAAATGATGAGCAGTGTTGCAACTTGCACCACACCATACCCCATAGTTTTGGGTATTGTATTTCAACATTGAACCGACAACATTGCATAGTAAAGAGAGGTATCAAAGATAAAATAAAAAAATATAAGATTAATGAAATAAAATAAAAAAAAAAAAAAAATGAGAAAAAAATATAAAAAAAAAAAAAAAAACAAAAAGAAAGAAGAAAAAAAAAAATAAAAGAAAAAAAAAGAAAAGAAAAAAAAAAGAAAGAAAAAGAACAGAAAAAAAAAAAAAAGAAAAAAAAAAAAAAAAAAAAAAAAAGAGAGAGATAATAATAAAAATATTATAGATAATAAAAAATTAATTATAAAGTGTACCCAAGTATCGCTTAGTAATTACACTAGCTAGAATATTTAAGGTTTAAAAATATTTTTTTTATTTTAGACATTGCGTTATTATTTCGAATAGATTTTGTGGTATTCAAATATTTATATAGTAATTTTTTAAGTACCATAACATATTTAGTATTAAAATACATTAACTTTTATTTATTAGTATAAATATTAATTAATCTTAAACTAATAGATAATTAATATTTATGGCATTTATAAGACAAGACTAAAATAAATATTCATATATATATAAATATATAATATATAATATAATATATAAATAAATAATATATATAATATAATATAGTAAGATATTGATATAATATATTATGTATTTCTATTTTTATTTCCTACCGTTCTTTTAAATGACCATCATTTTTTTTATTTCCCCTTTTTCATTTCTCGTTTCCGTCTAACAATACATTCTATACTATTGCAGTAAAGTTTCAGATAGTGGAGAAAAAGATGGGAAACTATGCAAAAGGAGTTTAAAAGATGATAAATAAGGCAGCATTTGTCTACAAAATTAGGGAAAAGAAAGCAATAAAGAGGCAGGAAAATAGGGATTATGTTTGACTAAGTCAAGGAGTTATTGTCACTTTTTACGTTTTCATTTGGATCTCAAATTTCATTAAAACACTAAAACAGGTAACCGTACTAAGACTTGATTGTTTGGAAAAAGTGTCAAATTGGCCCCTCTAAGTCGGGTGGATAGTGCAATGGGCCCCCTAAGTGAAAAAAGCTTCATTCAAGTCCCCTAAACCTGTAAAATTGTTCAATTAAGTCCAAGTTGACTTGTTTATCAGGTTAAATGCATACGGTGTTGACACGTGTCCTTATTTTTTTTAATTAAAAATTATTAATATATAATTAATTAAAATAAATTAATTATTAGTAAAAAGAATTATTTTAAAAAAATAGCCGTGGCCGGAGGCCATGCTGTCCTTGAAGAAGGAGACAGCCACCGGTTTGTCTGGCTGGACAGTCGTGGATGTTTTTTATATATTATTATTTATTATTAATTTTTTATTTTAATTATTATTATTATTATTATTATTATTATTATTTATATAATAATATTTAATAAAAAAAATAAAATAAGACACGTGTCAACACAACGTATGCATTTAACCTGATAAAACAAGTCAACTTGGACTTATTGAAAATTTTACAGGTTTAGGGGACCGAATGGAGCTTTTTCACTTAGGGACCCAATTGCACTATCCACTCGACTTAGGGGGCTAATTTGACACTTTTTCCTGATTGTTTTGATGTATCATATTTTCGTCATAAAATATAGAAATAAGAGTAAAGTAAGCCTTCCAATTATATGTCAAAATATAATTAGACCTTCGAATTAAAAAAAAATTAATTAAACTCTTAAATTGATTAAATTGTACATTAACATATCAAAGGTTACCAACCGGTAACCAGTTAATTTTGATTGCATGACATCCTATGTGACATCCCATCCAAAAATAAAAATAAGCTAAAAAAAAAACAAATTAAAAAAATAAAAATGTGTCGGCTTCTCTCTGTAAGTTTAGAACGGAGAAGCAATAGCTTCTCCATCAATATCTGGACGGAGAATCCATGATTGCTCCGTTCAAATCGGACAAAGAAGCCATGACAGTTTTGTCATGGCAGTCTGTTTTTTTTTATATAATTATTTTGATTTATTATTTTAATAACTTTTTAAAATATAAATCTATGTGACATCCATGTGGCATGTGACCTAAAGCTAAGGTAACATGTTATTATATGTCAAATTAGTTAAATTGCACATTTTTAACAGAGTAAATACCCAAAATGGTCCCTTGACTATAGCTAAATTCACAAAATTGATTCTCGACATTCAATTTCAACCAATTAAGTCCTTAACTTTGCAATTTTAAACACAACTTGGTCTTCTGTCTATTTGACCGTTTGTTGACTGTGATTTTTGAAGATATATATGTAATTTCATGTCCATCGTCGGGTTTTTAAGGTTCTGGTTGCATTTCCAGACCGCACTATTACATTTGAATCCACTGCCGAAAGCAATTTACCAAATCCGGTCGCTTTCTTCATCCTCCCTTTGAATTCAATGTAGTTGAGTTCGTACCAGAGCGAAGAAGATGACGTGTTTCCGAACCGGTGCAACGTCATCCTGGAGGCTTCCACGTGCTCCGACGAGAGCTGAAGGTTCTTTTGGAGATCGTCGATCACGGTCAACAAATGGTCAAATAGATGGAGGACCAAATCGTGTCAAAATTGCAAAGTTAAGGACTTAATTGGTTGAAATTGAAAGGCGATGACCAATTTGTGAATTTAGCTATAGTCGAGGGACCATTTTAGGTATTTTACTCTTTTTAACAAGTGTAAGGGTTCAATTGAATGTTTTTTAGTTCGAAGATCTAATTGCATTTTGGTATATAGTTGAGGGCATATTTGACCCATTAAGCATAGATTTTGAAGAGTTTTTGTCAAATTACAAGAAAATAGGAGAGATAATTGTGTGTGTGTACATTCCGGGCTTATGAACCGCATCATGTTAACCTAGGTGTATTCATGTGTGGGTTGCCTGCTACCTCATGTTAGTACCACACACATTTTTTTTAATGCAGGCTAGGATGCGTATATTACCCTGTAGGCCAGGTGAAGATGTGCAAACGTTCAAGGCTACGTCTTGGCACCGTGCGGGGTTAGCAGTAAAGGAATTCTAAACATGGATGCAGAATAATCCTTTATTCAAATATAAAACGCATGTGTATGTACAAGTTCAGTAACTGTACCTTTTGGGGGCCTTTTTTTTTTTCTTTCTTAAAACCCATCTAGTCTACCCCGGCTTGATCAATTATTGAAAGAAAACGCTTCAGATGATGTGCACTTCAAAGATGGTTAATGGAGTGGCCCTGCATCGTTTCTAATTTGATGTGCCATCCAGCATGATTGTTTCACCTTATAGGGTCCTTCCCAATTTTTAGCTAGCTTGCCTCCATGGGGTTTGCTGGCCTCCTCCTGCGAGTACTAGGTCACCTACCTTGAAAGTTTTTCAGGCGAACCCAAGTGTCTTGATATCGTTTAATAATTCTTTGATACTCCGTTATATTCCTGTAGGCATTGTTCTCTTCGTTCTTCCAACAGTTTTTAATTCAACTCTTAGTTCTCGTCGTTTTGCTTGGGCTCATATATGCATTGTTCTGCTTAAAGATAAAAACGCTTTGATTGGTACCCTAGCTTCACAACCCATAGGTAAGGGCGAAAGGAGTTTCGCTTGTGTCGCTAGCGGTGTGGTTCTATACGCCTATAAGATAGAGGGGCAATGACCCTACCACTTTGACCTTCTTTTTTATGCCATCGAATATGGTTCGGTTTGTGTTTTCAACCTGACCATCGCTTGTGGGTATGCCACCGCTACTTTGGTAATGTTCCACGCCAAAGTACACACATAATCGGCCAAAATCCGGGTTATCAAATTGTTTGCCATTGTCAGACCACAAATTTGCCCGGGACAGGGAGGATAAATCGAAATATTGTTCTATCATAGGAACCTTTGACGCACTGTCACCAACCCGAGCTTACGGACTTAAACTAACAATCAAACTAAGAAAAGGGCCGACGCTGGACCCAATTGTGATGCCTTACAAATTAGCAATTGATGGAATAATTACGAATGGATCCAGAGCGGAGAAATACAGAGCAAATCAAACCCGGGGCACCGGACGAACCCACACCGAGGTCGATTGAGCAGACCATGGGATGGTCTACCATGCTATGGTGGCCACTTCGAGGGTCGGCACATTGGCCGAGCTCCGCGCTTGGCGAAGGCCGGGGTCTCCGCGTTGTCCGAGTCTCGCGGTGTGCGTTGCGGTCCATGGCGGTTGAGGGGACCTCCACCGATTTTCTGGGGGTTGTTGGGGCGACATGAGGTATAAAACCCTCATATGTGTCTTGTTCAGGAGTCTCTTGTTCTAATTCAATACCTTGTCACTGTTATTACATAATTCTTATCGTTGTAATAGCATTTTACACAATAACTAATGCAATATTCGTCCTGTGACTTATATTCATATCAATATTCTCCTTAATTCGTTTAATCCTATACTTGGCACATTCATTTCATATATTCGGTTTAATTATTCATACTCCCGGGTTAATATAATCCATCAGAAATATCCATCGCAATTTACTACATCACTATAATATGACAAATTCTACAATTAAAAATATATTCATATAAAATATAAACTATCTTGAAGTTACAAGTCTCGAACTTAATAATTGATGGTGATATGGGCCCCGGGGAGCCCATTTTATTGGGAAAGTCGGACCCCAACCTCCCAAGAGGGGTGTCCATCTTTATGGGTGAGGTGTTGGCCTAAAACAAAAATAATGAAATTCTATCGGGTTAAAGAAAGAAGGAAGTTTAGAATAAAACATTATTAGATTTATTACAAGGGGTATCAAACCCATACATCAAGCATCAAGCATAATAGCACAAGTCTCAAACCACCAAGTCAATCAAGATCTTATATAATTAAAGGGCAGGAAACTCCACTTATGCATGAGAGTGCACTGGAAGCAAGGTAGTGGGGGACACGTGTGTGATCCAGAATGAAGGCTGTTAGATGCCGTCCATTGTCAACCATCCGTGAATCCCTCAACAATATAAAATAGGCACCCTTCCTCCCTTTTTAAAAGCACCCTTTTTAGCTCCACCAACCCTTCTCGGTCTATTGGTGTGAGTCTTCAATCCCTTGCTAGCAAATTAGGGTTTGAGTCTTATGGTAACATATTTAGTTTTATTTCATTTATTAGTTCCGTTAGGACAATTATGCCCTGGACCCGTGTCCACAATGCATTGTGGACACGAGTCCAAAACGACGTGGTTTTTAAGAAAAAACGTGTCATTCCAGTTTTTTTTAAAAATTGATTTTGTCTCCGCCCGTTAACTGACGTTATTTCGTTATGCCATTATGATGATATCAGTTATGGCATTATGAAGTACAGTTATGACATATGAATGTAAAGTTAATAAAATATATAAAACAGAACTCTGAACATTAATGAAACATATAAGTGATACAGATTAATGACATAGAGCCTCTAAAAATTGTGAACATGGAGCTTCAAAAAATTATGATTTTACAGTTATTTGAATTATGAATGTAACAAGTTGCAGAATTATAGAATATACAGTTATGCAAATTATGAAATGTATAACATTATGCAATTATGAATATACAGTTATAGGAATTATGAACACAAAGCTAATGACATTAGTGACTTACAATATGAACATATAGTGATAAAATTAATGAAAACATAGAGCTCTAAAAATTGTGAACATAATCAGAGCTTCAAAAATTATATATAGTTACAGTTATTGGAATTAATGAATGGTACAGTTACGGAATTATGAATGTACAAGTTATGGAAGTATGAATGTACAGTTAATTGAATTATGACATAGAGCTCTGACATTATGAACCTTACAATTATAGAAAACATATAGTAAAAAAATTATGAACATATACTCCAAAAAAAAATATAAAAAAACAGTCTGAAATATAAAAAAAAAAAAAAAAAGTTGAAGAATAACAGTGCCAATGTAACGGCACTGTTACCCGTGTCCAGCATAGCATGCTGGACACAGGTCGCATAGCATAACGATTGTTCCCTTAGTTTGTTTAGTTATTTTTTTGGGCCCTATTTCATTCATTGGGCCGTGATTTTTGTATTTGGGCCGCCATTCTGGACATGTACCTCGGGTTTTGTAGGTATTTTTTTGAGCTTAGCGTCCCGGGTAATAAAGTTATTTTTTACTTATCTCGTTTTATATTATTTATATATTGGTTTATGGTGGATCTAGTCCCAATAAAACCATCAATAATAAATTGGTTAAGAAAAAAGAAACAGTGGAGTGCGAGAAGTGGTGTTTGTTCGTATTCTTCTTCCCTAAAAAAATAATAATTACTTCAATTGGAAGTTTTAGAAAGGCAAAGGCGCAAAGCCAACTAATTGCCAAAACATCAAAAAGTGGAACAAAATGAAATTGGAAAAAGTTTGTACCCACTTTCTTTTTACCTTCGTGTGAAATTAGTTTTGTGACAGTGAATCTTAGGCTCTCTGTTTGGCAAACCGCTAGCTTGAAAAGCTATAAGCTAGGAGCTCATAGCTGAAAAGGAGCTGATAGCTGAAAAGGAGCTGAAAGCTGAAAAGCTATAAGCTCGGAGCTGAAAATTGAAGAGTTGTTAAGCTAGCTGTTATGATTGAAAGTGTTTGGTAAAATTAGCTTTTTGATAAGATGATAAATGTAAAAAGACTAAAAAGGACATCTTTATAAAATTTAAATTAGTTTGTTTATATATTAAAATTTTAACAGTTCGTCTTCAAAAAAAATAAACATTTTTAAAATAAAACTATTAGCATGATCATGATCTAGCATCCCATAATGAAATAGCAATATTGTTCATTGTTGAAGCCATATTGCTAATTTAATAATAATATATAATAATAATAATAAATAATAATAATAATAATAATAATAATTAATAATAATAATAATAATAATAAATAATAATAATAATATAATAATAAATAATAATAATAATAATATAATAATGAATAATAATAAATAATAAATAATAAGGGATTGAAAGTTGGATAAGGGAGAGAGAAATGATTTTAATTCATAAGGTTAAAATATGTCATTACTTTAAAAATAATAAGGGTAAAGGATGAAAAAAAGTTAGGAAGCTAGTAGCTTATTTTGAAAAGCTACCTGAAGTAGCTTTTCAAAATAAGCTCTTATTTTAAGCTAGGAGCTTATTTTGGAACATTTACCAAACAGAGCTTATAGCTTATTAGTAGCTTAAAATAACTATAAGCTCCTAGCTTAGCCTTGCCAAACAGAGCCTTAGTCCCGCTTATTGGGTTTGGGTCGACACCCTACTTGAGAGTATTGTTCATTTGCTTGGTTGATTATGAAATTATTTGGTTATTTAAAAGAAAAAAAAAAGTAACTCAATTGTTAGATTTATTTTTTTTTTTTTATTTTAATCACAAGATTCTAAATTCGATTGTCTATGTGAGTTGTTTATTAACATTCTTAATTTGAGTTTATCAATTATGGACAACCTAAATTGTTTTAAGTCTTTGTAATCTTTTGCTGGTTAGGACCACATAACGAACTTCACCCAAAGTGCACATTTTGTTAGCAATCGTGAACTACTTTTCTATAAATTAAAGAATTATTTTCATTTTGTCCAATAATTAAAAAGATCATTTTCATATTTGCTCGCCATTATTTTTGTTTACAACTTATTTTGTCTTGTCACATTTAGTTCTTTTGATCAAATATTAAGTAAAAACAAAGTAAATGTGCCACATTTTTTAATTCACAACTATATACAGATATGAACACCTTAACACTTTTGGGGAAAAAACAAGTATGGTACAAATGGGAAATAGCAAAAAAGTACAAGTTGAGAAGTTGTGCACTAAACGTACAAAATAAAAGAATAAATAATTGCCAAGACCAAAAGTGTAAATAATTCCAACTAATATTATTTTTAAATATTTATTTCATGATATGTGCTTAGAAATATCATATTAAATGTTATATGTTCTCACTTATTAGTTTTCTAGAATGTAAAACTCTTAGAGGTCTTATTTTTTTCTTGCATTTTCTAAATTCCATTCTCCAAAAGTATTAAGTAACATGAATTTTTTAAAAGTAAAATTAAAAAATGTGATAATTTGAACTCAAATGTATTCTTAAAACGAAAATATTCTCTGAAAAGGATGCCTCAGCGGATGAAGCATGATTCTTGTGTGATTTAACTCTCTTGTGTAGTTTGCAAATTATTATACATGAGTAAAATGAACTTTATCTCGTGTATACTCTAAAGTACCGACTGTAAATTTTTTTCTAAAAAAAAAGAAAAAAAAATATGCCCATTGGATTTGGAATTAGAATAATGTATGCCTCCAATAGATTGTCCGAATCAGTGAATCCTCAGCTGTAAATTAAGCAAACTCTTTTCTATTTTTAGGAAAAAAAAAAATTAATCATAGAAACAAAAGTCAATTTACTTGGGCAAAAGTTGGATGTCATATAATATATATAATTATTATATATGTGTATGTGAAAGCAAAACTCTAAAGTCTTATACGAACTTTCTTAATTGGGCATCATCTTTTTTTTTTTTTCCTTTTTGAATAATACCAAAATGTCATTTGTTATAAATCTTGTTCTATTCATAATATGTGTACGTGTATGTCTATGTATTACAATTAATTAATAAAAACCAATGATTATTGGAAGAATATTATATCATGGTTTTAATGAGAACTAAGGAGAAAAGAGTGGCACCTTGCCACTCAATGAACCCAAAAGGTTCTCCCTAAACATCTATGTTAATGAATGAAACATAGGATAAACGAAGTTAAAAATAATAATAATAAATATAATAATAATAATAATAATAATAATAATAATATAATAATAATAATAATTAATTTAATAAAATAATAAAAATTATGTAGTTGTAGATTGAGAGTTGAAATTAATGTTTGAATAATTGGTTAAATTTTACAAAAGAGTTCTACTAGATGTACTCTCAAATTATACAATCGTTATGCCATGGAACCGTGTTCACCATTCATGGTGAACACGGTTCCAACGGTGTTAGTACACAGTTATTCTTTTTTTTTTTTTTCTTAATTAATTGCGTGACTTTTTTTCTTCATTTTTCACATTTTGCGGTTTCACTTTAATTTGAGGTGAACAAAGATTCGGACATTCATAATTATGAATTCATGCTGCACATTCACTTTGGAAACCATGCCTACACATTCCCGTCCGAAATCACGGACATTCATAAACCTGCACATTCACTTTGGAACCATGCCTCACATTCACTTTGGAACCATGGATTATGAATTTTTCTGTTATAAGATTAAGAATTTTCTGTTATGAGATATGAATTTTCAGTTTGAGATTATGAATTTTTTGTTATGCGATCTGTTATGAGATTATGAATTTTCATTACATTCATAATTTCGGACATTCATAAATTATGAATTCATGCCTGCACATTCACTTTGGAACCATGCCTACACATTCCCGTCCGAAATCACGGACATTCATAAATTATGAATCCCATGCCTGCACATTCACTTTGAAACCATGCCTACACATTCACTTTGAACCATGAGATTATGGATTTTCTGTTATACGATTATGAATTTCAGTTATGAGATTATGAATTTCTGTTATGCATTATGAATTTTTGTTATGAGATTATGAATTTCATTACATTCATAATCTCATAACAGAAAATTCATAATTAATCAAACGCGCGCCGTTAACTCCACATCCGCGAATTTTATTTTTTTTTGCCTAAAAACGACGTCGTTTGGCCTTGTGTTCACCATTCACGGTGAACACGTTTCCAGGGCATAATTTGCCCAAATTATACTCTCAACTAAATTTCTTGATGTAACAAGTTTGGATAGGATATTTTAATTTTTTGGGCCCCAAAGAAAGTTGTCTACATTATATATTTGGAAATCGAGAATAAAAAGAATGGTATGTACGGATTTAACTCAATAGTTTAATAGATAGTAGTTGGGAGAATAAATTAAGGTTTGAACCTCGGTAGGGGAAGGGGACAAATTCCTTTTGCGCACCAGCATTTTTTGATGTTGAGCCATTGAGTCGTCAACGTAATTTATATCTTTTCAAATGTTCTGTCAGACTGGAGTGTCAGGAGTTGAGAGTATATATTGTACGGAGTAATATTTTTCTTTAAAAGCATATTTGCTTTACCTACCAAAAACGTTTAAATTTGTTGGAGGTAATCAACCCATAATAATTGATATGATGACCCAAACTAAATGCAAATACAACTGCACTTATCCGGTGAAACATTATTTGGCACAATCATATTCTCATAAACTTGAAGCACACCAACACTTGCTAATGTTTTATGAGCCAACTTAAAAGTTGTAAATATTTAATGTTTGTTAATGTTCTTATTTGCATTTGTAATCGTGACGTGTGCACCTAGGATGTAAATTGCAATGGAGTGATAGAGAATATCTCTACAA